>VKOC01048747.1:0-29771 GCA_009364415.1 Spea multiplicata | reverse complement strand
TATTTTTATCTTGGCGCTAATATTGTACACAAGGAGCCTTGTTTCTAGATTATTAGAATACCACCTTTGAGTTTCTATTTTCTCCTTAATGCCTTAATGTTGCATTGTGGTCTTAGTCGGTCAATGATGGGTGTCAGATTCAAGATCTCCACATCACTTCGACACATTACCTTCACAACAATCAAATCATCCACACCCAATCGGGCCCTTTCCTTCTACCTCATTTCCTTCCAACCTACTGTTCTCAAGCACAGGGCTCTCTTCACCTACTGTAACAGTATGTTTTATTGTGTTAATGTTATTGTCAATTTTATATTGCCTTTGTTATTTTGCTGCCCCTACTATAACAGCATTATGGAATCCGCTGGGCCTATAAAAATAAATGTGATAAAATGTAACCCAAGTTGTCTATATTTCATTTTCTTGTAAAACATAAGAAGGACATATAGATGTTTAGCAAATAAGCCCTCTGAGCAATCATGTATCAGTAAATTTGATGATTTATTTTAAAACCTCAAACACTATTGAATTAATTTGAAGAATTTCAATAAAAATGTCAGAATAACCTCTCATTTCATTGTTTTAGTAAATTGAAGGATACATTTTTTATATCATAAATGTTTTTCATATACAACATTTTGGTTTCTTTCTTCAACATTTTACCAGAAAATGTATTAAGCCAAGCTTATAACACTTCCCCAATGTAATATATAAAAAACGATTATGAAACTTATTTTTTACTTCAGATGTATACACAATGGTATTATGATAATTAATACACAGAGATGCAAAACACTGAACAAAATAATCCATTACTAGTTATAATAGATTTTCCACCCCAGCCCTTGGAGATAAAAAGCATTACTTCATTTTTCTTTAGAGAACTTTTTCACATCATGAATGACTACCTATGAATATGGTCTACTGACAAAGATGCCCTAATTAAAACAACAACAATAAAAGATCCACTATGTTAAATGATTGCAGACGTCTGGGAAAGCCAACGGGACTGCAAGGCTTGTATGACGCTAATAAATTTACAGATGTAATTAACAAAAAAAACAGCTTGTGACTGATGGAAGTATTTTCATTTAAGCGGAGTCGTTTCATTTAACTTGTTGCATCGATTCATTTCCACATGTTGGCAATTTAAATTGAAAGGGATTACATATGAAAATATCTATTAGATAAGGGTGCATAACCTTTCAGCTATTTTGACACTAAAAACCTCCAATGAACTCAAGCTATTTCAAAGCTCATTCAATTGCCTGCTCATGACATTAACCCTATTGAAAACACATGCTACGATTTAAAAGCGTTAAGGAAGGTCCAATTAACCCCTTAAGGACAATGGGCGGTCCCTAAACCCATTGAAAACAATGTATTTTGAGGCCGTACATGTACGGGCTTTGTCATTAAGGGGTTAAGTATTAACCCCTTCGTGACAAAGGCTGATTTTACTGTTTGTTCCCCTGGTGACAATGGCCTTTTTAACATTTCTGCGCTGCTCGCGTTTAGCTGTAATTTTCTTCTTTCCCATTTACTGAACCCACACACATTAGATATTGTTTTTTTCAGGACAAGAAGGGCTTTCTTTAGATGACATTGTTTTGATTGTATCATATTATTTACTATTAAAAAAATTATAAAATATGGTGAAAAATTTAGAAAAAATGACTGTTTCTAACTTTTAGTTGAAAAATCTTTTACTCATCTATAAAAGGTAATGAAAAAAACCTGCTAAAAAGATTCTACTATTTGTCCTGAGTTTAGAAATACCCAATGTTTTTATGTTTTTTTGCTTTTTTCTACCCATTATGGGGCAATAAGTACAGGTAGCGTTTTGCTATTTCAAAGCCATTTTTTCCAAATCTGGTAATTCTTCCCCCATGTGCCATTTCGGGTATCTTTGAGCCGGGCCATTTCAGTGTGCCCAATAAACCCATATATTTTTGAAAACTAGACACCCCAGGGTATTTCAAATGCTAGTATTTTAACTCTTTCCATGCACCATATATACCACCAGTCTTTGTCAAACTTTGTGGTAGTCATTTTTTTGCATTTGGTTTTCCACACACATTTTACTTCAGGTATGAATTAAAAAGTTCTCGTATATGTCACTAACATAAAACACCCCAATATGTGTTCAGCAACATCTCCTGAGTACAGCGATACCTCACATGAATGATTTTGCCTGGCTGTTTGGGGGCAAAAGGGCCACATTTGGGGCATGCGCATTTTTCAATGTTGAACTTTGGCATTTGGGGATCCACTGCAGATGCCCTATTTGGTACATCTTTGAGCCGGGCCATTTCAGTGTGCCCAACAAAACCATATATTTTTGAAAACTAGACACCACAGGGTATTTTAAATGCTGGTATTTTAACTCTTTGCATGCACACATTTTACCACCAGCATTTTTTCAAAGTTTGCAGTAGTATTTTTGTGTGTGTATTTTTCCCACACACACCTACTTTATGTATGAATTTACAGTTCCTGGTATATGCCGCTGTCACACGACACCCCATAATGTGTTCAGCAACATCTCCTGAGTGCGGTGATACCCCACATGCATGGGTGTGTCATTTTTTTGGGGAACTAAAAGGCCACATTTGGTACGTGTGCATTTTTCTAATTGGAAATTAGATGTGTGGCCATCCTTCCCCCGGTGTTAATTGGGACGTTGTTGAACCTGGCCAATTCAATTTACCCCATCAAATCATACATTTTTTAAAAGTAGACACCCCACGGCATTTAATATGCCAGTATTTTAACTCTTTCCATGCGAGAATTGTTTTAAGCTAATATGCTAATTTTAGGACTTGCTCACAAAAATATATTTTTTATATATATTTTATTTATTTTTTATTTTTTTTTGTCTTTTTTAAAAAAAGAATTAACATTTTTTTTCAACTTGGAGGTTCCCCTGATAGTGACATCAGTGGGAAATGATTTTTACATTTTACTGTTTTTTTACTATTTTTTTCTAATTATTATTAATTTTATTTTATTTTATTTTTTTATTTATTTTTACTAATCACACTGTGATTAGAAAGCTGGGCTCCATTGACTTGCATGGTGAATGCAGTACCTGTATTCAACCTCCAAGTGGAGCCAGAGTTCTCTAGATGGTCTGGAGAGCATCTAGCGAACTTTTAAAACTTGTTGGTTCCTGTTACAGGGCGGCGGCCATCTTGCTCGATGGCGAAGATCATCGGCAGCTGCGGCTGTGACCGCTCTCCGGAGCGCCTCCTAAACGCTTTTAAAACGGGCGTCCGCCGCCATACAAAGTATGGCGGATGGATGTAGACGCCCCGTGGAGGGGCCAGAGATGGCCCCTTGGTTCCAATCGCGGTGTTGCTGAATGCCTCGAGGTCGAGGCATTCAGCAACGTTTTTTGGGTGGAGAAAGCGAAAGTAGATTGATTTCTGCACCCGTTTAAAGACGTGCCAGTCCTGGCACGTCAATTGTCGTAAAGCACATGCTTTTCCGTGTCGTGCCAGGACCGGCAATTGTCGTTAAGGGGTTAAAACCCCTTCTCTTTTGTATCCATTGATAAGTCCTGGAAGAATGATAGATGTTGAAATTTCGCCGCCTTAGGGGTGTAGGTAGTTGATGCCTTCATCACTTTTTGACGCATATAATAAGTAGAGAACCGAATAATTATATCTCTTGGTTGGATGTCTGAAATTAATTTAGGTTTAATAGTCCTATGGACTCGTTCAATCACATCATCTCTTTCTGCATCAGGAATACCCATACCTTCAAATAAATCTTTCAGAAAACCTCTTATAGCGTCTTGTTTAATCTCTTCAGATATACCTCTAATTCTTAGATTTGGAGCATAGATCAGATTTTAACTCAAATTCTAAATGCTCATATTTTTGTTCATTTAATTTAAGCCTTTCGTCCACTTTTTAAAGTTCCGTTAACCAGTCATTATTTATTTTCAATAGTTCTTCTTTAAATTGATTGAGCTGTTTATCCATACACTGTTGGAGATATTCTTTAGGGATCTGATGTGATAGTTGAGAACTAGGGCTAATAGATTGTCTTCTGGATTCATCTATGGTGACATCTGAGAGGCATAGGGATTCAACTGTTTTTCTTAAAGCTAGGGGAGAAAATAGGGTGGTAATATTTTTGTCCTTCCTTTGTTCTATTTCACGTTTATCTCTTTTTTTTATATTTCAAATCGTCTTTTCTTGAGGCCATCTTTACCAAATTCTTATTCTTGAGATCTTAAGAACTTAATGAGGGTCTTGATGGTATAGGTTTTCCGCAATTGCTGAATAATCCTTTATGTGTAGAGGATATAAAGCTATATGATAGCTTATGTATATATAGTATTATGGAGATAGTTTAAGCCATTGCTTTCTCCGACAGGAGGTAAACATTCATAAACATTTAAATATGTTTATTTAAATTCTATAAGTATGCGGTTGATATTCTCAGAGGACTTGAGGTTTTCAGTATCTTATATAAAAATATAGGACAACATTTATATATTATGCTTATTTCCTTGGGAGTGCAGCAACAAAGCACTTCATGGTATCACTTAGATATATATAAAAATCTATATATATATTTTTTTTTTTATGCTTGTATTGTGTCTTTAACCAAATGTCTAGTCCGGTTTTACCTGGAGATAAAGACAAGAAAGCTGTTCCTATTCCTAGAAAGTCCACTTTTCAAAGCATTTGGCTTGCTCTGAGTATGCTACTCCTCTACCGGATGGATGCAGGAAAAAGATGTGTAATGCCTGCTCGACAGAGCAACTCACTAAAGACAAACAAAATAACTTGCAATCCTTCCTGGGATGGTTTCAGGAAAACCTAGCATAGACCTTTGAGGCGTTCCAGGTCTCTGTGGCTCAAGCTCAGTCGAGGGTTTCGGGTAAAGCTGCCCGTAAACGCAGAAGATCCCGTTCTTCCTCTAGATCAGAGCTCTCATTGGGTAAAATCTCGCAATCTTCAGACTCCTCAACCTCATTCAGTTCTGAGGATGAAGCTGTTTTTCCTCCCCAGGAGCTTCGTAGGTTCACTAAGGAGGTGACTCGCATGTTATCCAAGAAGTGGATAAAATCAAGGGTTTTCCTATACTTCCCAAGTTGAAACAGCTAATGTAAAGAGAATGGAAATACCCAGGGAAGAGAGCTTTTCTCTCCAGGCATTTTAAGCATCTCTTCCGGCTTCAAAATGAAGAGCATTGGGATGAGCCCCCCCAAGGTGGACGTTCGTATAGCCCAGCTGTCGAAAAAGACTACCATTCCCATTGGAGGTGTCTCAGGTCTTAAGGACTCAATGGATAGAAGAGTCGAGACTTCTTGCCGGCGCATATTTCAGGCATCAGGTGCGCAATGCAGAGCGGCAAGGGCCAGTGCAGCAGTGTCTAGAGTGCAGAGTTGTTGGATACAGGCCCTGGAGGACTGTTTACCGGATGATCAAGATTCCGAAATCTCCAGACTACTAAAAAATTTGCGATTATCCAACAGTTTACTTACGGATTCCTCTCAAGAGCTGGTGAAGATATCAGCTAAGAATATGGGGTTATAGTCTGTGGCTCGTAGAGCCTTATGGTTGAGATCCCGGACGGCTGATGCAGCCTCCAAGGCATCCCTATGTAACTTACCTTTTGAGCGGAGTAAATTGTTCGGAGCACCTTTGGAAGATTCAATCAAACAAATGTCGGAGACCAAAAGGGCTCTTCCTCGGGATAGACATCCTAGATGGAACAGGAGATATCCGTACAAGACAACCAGGCCTTTCCAGATCGCAGAATTTTCTACAGAGACAGAAAGTTCCAGGACCTTTCCAAAAAACAAGAGATAAGAAAGTTATGACAAAGTGGGTGGAAAGCTGCAGCACTTCAAGCATATTTGGGAACAGACTATACACAACAGTTGGATTCGGAAGATCGTTTCAGAGTGCTACAGAATTGGTTTCTGCTCTCTCCCAGAAGTCAGTTCCTGATTTCTTCATATACATCCTTGGTGAAAAATTTAGCTCTACATTCGGCGAGCCTATCTCTCTTATCAAAAGGGGTTATAGAGAGAGTTCAAGTTTCTCAACGCTTTCAAGGAGTCTATTCCAGACTGTTTCTAGTCCCAAAGCCGGACGGATCCTTTTTAGATCCGTTTTGGATCTAAAAAGAGTCAAGAGCTGCATCCAGTATCGCCACTTTTGTATGGAGAACATTTCTTCAGTCACCCACCTTCTTCAGAAAGGAGACGTCATGGCTACTTTGGATCTGAAGGACGCGTACCTTCACGTGTCGATTGCGGAAGGTTTCTCAGGTTTTCAATCCGTATAAAAAGGAAAAATTCATCATTTCCAGTTCAAGGCCCTTCCGTTCGGTCTGTGGTCAGCCCCAAGGATCTTCACAAAGATTTTGTGTCCCTTGACGGCTTCTCTACAGGAAAAAGGGATTTCCATCGTTCCTTACCTGGACGACTGCCTCATCAAGGCTGAATCTTCAAAGGAGCTCCAGGCGGATGTAGTCACCACAATGCGTTTACTGGAAGAGCACAGCTGGATTATCAACCACAGCAAATCCAACCTCATTCCTTCCACCAGATCCAATTCCTTGGCCTAGAGGTGGATTCGATTTCCCAACATGTTTTTCTACCTTCCGAAAAGATCAGATCGCTTCAATTACATCCGACCTGCTCTATCAGGAAGGCCATGAGGTCTACTGACAGCCTCCATCCCAGCGGTCAGGTGGGCAAGATCTCAACTACGTCCCCTTCAGTGGGATATTCTACGCAGTTGGTCCAGGCGAGAGGAAGACCTAGACCGGGACATAATCTCGAGTCAGGTCTTATCCCAACTTTCATGGTGGAGGACCTCTTCTCATCTTTCAGAAGTTCTCTTCAGGCAAGAAAATTTGCTGCGTTCGTCCAATTACCAGGAACTAAAAGCAGTTCTTCAGGCACTAGTAGCCTTCAAGCCCCAAGTGAAGATTCAGTTGAATGCTACAACAGTCGCGTATGTAAACAAACAAAGGGGTACATGAGTAAGGAGCCTACAGCTTCTTTGTTCGGCTATAATGAGTTGGGCCCAGCTTCATCTGGAAGACTTCTCGGCTACCCACATAAGAGGCTGCGAAAATTGTATTGCAGATGTTCTAAGCAGGCTAAGATGGTCTCAAGCAGAGTGGTCCTTGACCGAAAGGACCTTCACCTCCCTGGTGTCCCTTGGCCTTCCGGAGATAGATTTGATGGCCTCCAGGCGAAACAGGAAGGCACCAATTTTTGCCTCAATCAACAGGCAAGATTCGCCGGACTCCCTGGACGGTCTGTCCATCAAGTGGAACTTCCGTCTGGGATATGTGTTTCCGCCTGTCGCATTAATTCCCCGTGTCCTCCAGAAGATTCGTTTGGACAGGTCTTGGGTTTTAGCCATTATCCCTTACTGGCCAAACCGCAGTTGGTTCTCCCTCCTAAGTCAACTGAGTCTAAGGTTTTGGGAACTACCTCCCTCAGATCACTTGTTGGACGGCGGCAATCTTCCTCCAGATCAGCTCCACATGTTCAGGTTGACTGCCTGGCTACTGCAATGATTCTTCGTGATCATGGTGTTTCGGAGGATCTTTCTGACTTACTGTTACGGTCTGTTAGGGACTCTACTTCAAGAATTTATTTTCAGGTCTGGAAGAAGTTCCTGCTCTGGTCGGCTGCTAGGGATGTTTCGGTTTTTACTCCTTCCATCAGCTCCATTTTGTTGTTTTTAAAAGATGGTTTTTCTGCGGGCCTTAGTGCCTTGACTCTAAAGGGTCAGATATCAGCTCGGAGTCATTTTTTTTCTTGAAGACCTAGCTGCCCATGTTCTGGTTAGACATTTTTTTAAGGCCATTACAATTCAACATCCTCCGAGAAGAACTCACTTCCCGCCCTGGGATCTTATAGTGGTTCTTAACGCCCTATGCTCTGCTCCGTTTGAACCTCTGGAAGAAGTGTTGTTGAAACTCCTCTCATTAAAGACTGTGTTCTTAGTGGCGATTACCTCTGCCAAACGTGTAGGTGAAATCCAAGCCCTTTCATCCTCGAACAAGTTTACCATCTTCCATCAGGATAAAATTGTTTTCCACCTACAGCCCTCCTTTCTTCCGAAGGATTTTGTCAAAGTCCACTATTAATCAGCCCTTGGTGCTTCCATCATTTTTTCCGTCTCCTTCCTCTACAGATAAAGCTAAGTGGCACATGTTGGATGTTAAGAGAGTACTGGAGTTACATATTGCTAGGGCTACCTTGTCAAGATGGATCACGGAAACAATTCACATGGGCTACCATGTCTCTGACCTACCTTTGTTATCTCTGGTCACGACCCACTCCACCAGGGCAGTGTCTGCTTCTTGGGCTGAGAAGGCTTCCGCTTCACCAGAGGATATTTACAGGGCAGCTACGTGGTCGTCTTTCAATACATTCGTTCATCACTACCGGCTAGACGTCTTCTCATCCTCAGCAGCGGATTTTGGGCGTAAGTTAGTGTATTAGTTAAACTTGAGTTAATAACACCATTTAGTGGCTTTAGTCAACCAATTTTTAAATAACTTGAGCACTTTGGCAGGCTGCACACAACAGCACAGTGCAGTTGTGCATAATTTTTCATCAGTAGCACTGAAGATAAACTTCCTCTAATTTTTTTGGGTTACCATTTTTTTAAATCATATTTTTCTTTATTAAGCTATTTTCCCTGGTCCCCTACTTTTAAACACAACACACACAACATAACATTTGAAATGGATCCTCTGATGCAGCCTTTGCATCAGCCTAGTCGGACAAGTAGGCCAAGCTCTTGGTTATTATTTGGGGAATCATCCAGTAAAGGAAAGGGACCAAAAGCAGACAGTAGTAGTGCTGCTAAGCCCACCAGCTCTATGTTTTTTTTACAGAAAGCCAAAAGTGCCGTCAAAGTTAAAGGGTAGCACAACTAGTATTAATACTAGCCCAGTGAGTAAAAAGAAGTGCCTACTGCCCCCAGCAGCATCTTCCTCATCCACGAGAGGCAAGCATGGAGGCTTTTTGTAGATAATCCGCCTCCCAAGACCACCACCACCACTTGTGTTGCTCCTGCTGTTTGGGGCACTCCACTCCAGGAGGTCAGTGTCCAAACAGCAGGCCAATAAAATAACCTTACTTATTGGGCAGTTCATTGCTGTTGGAGGGGCATCCTTCTCCGTGATTGAAGGGGAGCCTTTCAAACAATTGATGGCGGCTGTGGCTCCACAATACACAGTTCCCTCACATTGCACTCAGTAGGAATATTATCCCCTCACTGTATCAGTTTTAACAGTGAAAGAGGAGCTTTCCAAGGCTGATGGTCAGTGTGTACATTTCACAACAGACTTGTGGAGTGCACCTAGCGGGCAGCATGCCTTTCTTGCCTTGACAGCACACTGGTGGCAGCCTGGTGTGTCTAAGGAAGCTGCTGCAGGATACGATTATTCCTTCTCCATGCAGAAGTGATGGATGAAAAGCTCACTTCCCAAAATATTCTGCATGCAATAAGGAAAATGTTTTGCCTTTGGGTGGGAGCAGAGGCGGGCGCCAATGTTGAAGTTGGGTTTGTGGTAACTGACCAAGGTGCAAACATAGTGAAAGCACTGCGAGATGGTCATATTGTTGGTGTGCGCTGTGCAGCCCACATCATCCATCTTATAATCAAGTCAGCAATGTCAGAAGGAAGTAGTGTAGCAGCAGTAGTTCTGTCATGCTGCCGAAAGAATGCTGGGCACTTTATTATTATTATCTTTTATTTAAATAGCGCACAGGGACGGCCTTAGGTGTTCAGGCGCCCTGTATGGACTACTTCTCTGGCGCCCCCTCGACAAAAAAGAAAGGGAAAAAAATCTTGTAACAAACAATTTATGTGCAAGTGAAAACAAGTGCAATAATATATAACTGGAAACACTGGTAACAATAATGTACCTTAAATATAGGGGAAAAAAAATCCCCTTTTCCTTTTAAATATTGAAAAAATTGGACCCTGGGCAATTTCCTTTGCACTCCCTCCACTCCGCTCCCACACCAAAGAAAAAAAAAATTGCAGCACCAACTGCGGATTAGGAGAAGACTGTTAATACAACACCGATAATGCACCGACTATGCAGAGACTTATTCACAGCACGGGCAATTAGTCCAAGGCAAACGAAAAATACAGGGCCAGAGGCAGATAAACGTAGTCACGAGGTTCCGAGGTCAGGGCAGGCAGCACGGGATCGAGGTCAGGAAACAAAGCCAAGGTCTGGTACCCGATGAAGGCAAACGGATAACAGAGTTCTGAAACACGAGCACCCAGAGCAACATACAGAGACTTTTTGAATGGGCACTCCACTAATGGGACAGAATGTTTAAATAAGGATAAGGGCGGGAAGACACAAACAATCAACCAATAGGGACAATCTGACGTCATCGCATCCGGTGCACACGAGTAGCGTTGGCGCAATATAAATATAAACATACATACACAAAATATGGCATCTGAGAGTGCTACACCCACGAGCGTCGTGCGAGTGCTCATTGACAGTAGCGCGCGTGGCGTTGACGCGTACGCCTGTTTGTGTACGTGGCTCGCGCTTGGTACACCAAGAGGACCTGTAGGCGACACATCCTCTCTGTGTCAGTGCCACGCGTGTGTCACCGAGCAAGCTCTGCCCACCAGTGGCAGACCGGCAAGGGACCGCGGCGGACACGGTAGGTACAACACAACCCCCCCCCTCCAGGAGCGCGCCCCGAGCGCGAAGGACCAGGACAGTGCGGAAAGCGAGCATGGAAGAGCGAGATACAGAGAGGGGCGTGAACATCGCGAGCAGGAAGCCAGGACCTCTGCTCAATCAAGTACTGAAGGGAACCCCGGTGCCAGCGGGAATCAAGAACATGACTGACGACATGTTCTTCATGACCACGGACTAGAATAGGGGCAGGCGGACGACGAGGAAGATGTTGGGAATCCTCATGGAAGAAGGAAGAGCGAGAGACATTGCCACCTCGTTGACCTTCTTGAGAATACAAAAGGGGACGATGAATCTGGGACCCAGAGACCTACAGGGTTGACGAAGGGCAATATTCCGTGTTGATAACCACACATAGTCACGACTTTATACTGGGGTGGAGGAGTTCGCCGTTTGTCAGCAGCGGTTTTTCTGCAAACCTGCCCTCTGGCCAGCTGATTTGTGACGCGTTCCTCCACGGCAGGCATGCCGACATGTCGGGACGAGGAGGGAGGTGTTATGACTATGGGATGGTATCCCAGAGCGGCATAAAAAGGCTGCATGGAGTGCGTTGTTATATGCCATCTCTGCCAAGGGCAGAAGAGAGGACCAGTTGTCTTGTCTTTCATTTACATACATGCGCAGATATTGTTTCAGTGTTTTTTTGGTGCGCTCCATTTGTCTGTTGGATTGAGGGTGGTAGGCAGATGTTAGATGCAATTGAATGCTTAGCTTGAGGCAGAGGGCTTTCCAGTAGCGGGAAATGAACTGAGGTCCTCTGTCGGATACCACGTGAAGGGGTAACCCGTGTAAACGAGCCACCTCTCTTATGAATACATCCGCCAGCTGTGATGCTGTGGGAGGCCGTGGCCTGTATGGAGAACCGGTCAACCACCACGAGTATGGTGTTGTTTCCCGAGAGACAGGAAGATCGACGATAAAGTCCATGGAAATATGAGTCCAACGGGTCTTGGGCACGGGAAGAGGTAACAAGAGGCCATGAGGACGGGTGCATAGAGAGTTGTGACGGTAGCACAACTGAGGAAATGCGGAGATATACGAGTGGATGTCACGAGATAAACATGGCCACCAAAACGTTTTTCGGATAAGGAAGTCCATCTTGCGGGAACCTGGGTGACCAGCGAGAGAGGAGTTGTGTCCCCAACGTAAAACTGCCGTACGAAAACGTGGGACGTATAGACGACCCGTAGGAGGTTTTTGAGACGCCGTGACATGGGCTTGATGCAAACGTATTTTGGACATCACAGCGGAAGACAGGCACAAGATGATGCGCGTTTGTGGTATGATGGGATCGTCTTGATGGGTGTCGTGATGGCTGTCAAATTGTCAACAGAGGGCATCTGCTTTGGTGTTTTGAGAACCAGGTCGGTATGTCATCACATAGTTGAATCATGTGAAGAATAGTGCCCATCTGGCTTGACGTGGGTTCATTCGTCTTGCGCTATGTACTGTAGGTTTTTATGGTCAGTCATGACCACGACGGGTTGTTTGGTACCTCCTGGTTCCCTACATCATAATTGCGTTCCGCAGGCATGAATCCTTTCGAGAAGAAGGTGCATGGAAACGGTCGGGTTGCGTTGAGAGGACAGCACACGCACCGGTTTCTGATGCGTTTACTTCCAGAATACACTGAAGAGCAGGATCTGAGGGTTGCAGGATCGGAGCGGAGATGAAGGCTTGTTTAAACCGGTTGAATGCATTGATGGCCTTGTCAGACCAAAGTGTAGGATTGGCTCCTTTTTGGTGAGTGCAATGATAGGGGCTGGGATGCTGGTGTAATTGCGAATGACGCGCCCATAGTAGTTCGTGAACACCAGGAACCGATGTACGGCTTTTAAAGTCTGAGGGATCGGCCATGCTGTGATTGCTTTAAGCTTATTGTGGTCCATCTCCAGACCCTTGGCTGAGACAATATTGTGACGGATCGTCCTGTGCCCCAGACTGGACACATCCGCCCGTCAGCTCCTTCCCTCTCCCAGTAAGCGGACACGCTGTGGCTGTCCGAAGAAAGCAGTCACAGACCGGCACTTCCCTCAGTCATGAGACAGGACTTCATGCTTTGAGGTACAAACACACAGAATTTATATACAATCTCCTTTCACTGTGCACCGAACCCAATCCCATCACCCCCATCCCACAAATCCCATCAGTATACAGGGGATGTATCAGGTGAGGAGATTAAGGGATACAATGGGTTCCCCCACCTGTGTTATCCTTCCTGTAGTGCGGGTGCCATCTGGGCAGACAGGGCTGTGCTGGCTGATTAAGAGCCACAGCCAGATTATAGGATTGTCTCTTTGAAGGCCAGAGGTGCAGCCACATTGAAACAGGGTACAAATAAATATAATAGTAATAACAGTGAAGATCAGACATGATTCTTCACAAATATATTCTAGGAAAGGCAAGCTGTGTTTTTCGAATTCACACTTCTCGGCTTTAGCGTAATGGCCGTGTTCCCGTAAGCGTTGCAACACGGAACGGAGATGCTTATGATGGGAGTCAATGTCTGGTGAAAACACAAGAATGTCGTCGAGATATACGATCACATGAGTGAGCATGTGAGACCCAAAGAGGGTCCAATCGGTCTGAGGTGTGCCATGACCGACGTACTAGGTAGGCCTATAGAGGGCAAAAGAAGAAGACACAAAGTTAGTCGTACCATAACATGACAATATGAATGACCAAGCTTATAGAGCGAGTGACGTGAAGGCATTATGCATCCCCGAGATTGGTTGTGAGATATCAAGAAGGAAACACGAGGAGTTCCATCTGCCTAGCTTTTAATCACCTGGGCTGGAACTTATTCTTAGACTCTGCCCCGATTATGCATGTGGGTTAAGGCCAATCCTGGTACATAATAACCTAACATATCTGATAAACATGACTGACAACGGCTCCCTGGGGAAGGGCAAAAGAGGACTGCAACTGGGCACCAAACTGAGTCGGTAAGAAAAAACATAATCCGTGTACTTGGCCGGACTGATTCGATTTCGTATGACCGAGGGACAGAACGAAATGATCAGCAACAGAACACAAGTCCGAGACTTCAGAGATGGCCAAGAATAAAGCGTAATGGCCAGTACCCCGGTCTCATGAACCAACGAAGGCTGATTTACCGTACGAGTAAAATAAGGACTGCAACTGGGCACCCGCGGACATTGGTAGGAAGAAACAGTGTACTCGGACCGGATTGATTCGTTTCATATGACAGAGTGACAGCTCGTAATGATCAGAAATGTGACAAGTCGGAAATTTGAAGAACCGAAGCTGAATTAAGTACAGTAGCCAGCTCACCAAGCTGCCTGCATCCGAAAAAATTACATGGAAGCTTAAGCACTATACATGTACCAGGATAAAACAGGATGTCCATTTAACATTAGCAAAGCTCTTACTCGCCATCCATTGGTAAATTACTGGGGGACTTCACTGGCTTGACCTTGCAGACCTCTAATACGTTATATCCGGGTGAGAAGAAACCAGAGAGGTTCTTTAGAACTACAATATTGATCTTAGACTTCTGTTAGGAAAAGCTTCATCGCTAAATGAAAAGGCTTAACTGTGATCACCGTGAACTAATAGCGGATAAGATCAGATTGTCAGCTCTGAGGGACAGTTTTGCGTATAATTGTCAATGTGTGAAGAATATGAGTGGATGATGACAGTCGCTGAGCGAGACCAGAAGGCTCACACTGAATCCTCTCTCTAAACGTCCCACTTACTGGAGCTAGAGCCTGAGAAGCAGACATGTAACGGACTCACAGAGGCTGAGCCCGAGAAGCAGACATGTAACGGACTCACAGAGGCTGAGCCCGAGAAGCAGACATGTAACGGACTCACAGAGGCTGAGCCCGAGAAGCAGACATGTAACGGACTCACAGAGGCTGAGCCCGAGAAGCAGACATGTAACGGACTCACAGAGGCTGAGCCCGAGAAGCAGACATGTAACGGACTCACAGAGGCTGAGCCCGAGAAGCAGACATGTAACGGACTCACAGAGGCTGAGCCCGAGAAGCAGACATGTAACGGACTCACGGATGCGGAACCTGAGAAGCAGACACACGGACGCAGAGAAGCAGACTCGTAACGGACTCACGGATGCGGAACTGAGAAGCAGACACACGGACGCAGAGAAGCAGACTCGCAACGGACACCGGAGAAGCAGGACTCGCCAAACGGACACGGAGAAGCAGACTCGCAACGGACACGGAGAAGCAGACCTGAAAAACAGACTCACGGACGTGGAGAAGCAGACATGTAATGGACTCACGGACGTGGAGCCTGAGAAGCAGCCAAGTTACAGATTCACAGACATGGAGCGCGGACATGTAACAGATTCACGGACATGGAGCGACAGCCAGAGCCCCCCCCCCCCCCCCCATTGACTCCGGCTTTAAACTGTACCCACAGAGGCGCATTTAAAGGCGAAAAACCTCATCAGCCGCGAATGGGAATCGATGCTGAAGCTCGTATGGGAAATAAGGGGCAGGGGGCTTCTTGAGGTACAGCCATAATACCTGTAAAGGAACCACATGCTAAACCCTAATCCGGAATTACGGGGAGGGATGAAAAACAGCAGCTTCTCTTTAAACCGGATTCCACACTAATAGGAGATAGACATTGCTTGGGAAATAATGCCCCGGGGCACATAGCTTTGGGAGGGCCCAATGGCATCCGTGCAAATATGACGTAGCATGAATCGACTAAAATGGCAACCGGTGGTGGCAGGGTCTGCAGGAGAGGAAGGGGGCAGGTCTGCGGTGCAAGCTGGGCTTCCAAAATTGGCTAATCTCTCGTGAATTAAGGAGACCGATGCCACCCACTGGTGAGGTGATCATGTCCCTCATTGCGCCCTGACCACAAAAATAGATTGTGGCGGGCTGGATCTACGATGAGGAGACAGGGGACTAGCAAACAGTAGGTAGAAAAAAAAAATAAAAAAATCCGCTATGCTGGCCGAGGCCAAGAAAGGAATGTATCACCTTGTTAATACAGCCGTCGAATTTAGCAACAGACTGAGCACGGAGGGAATGTGAGGCGGCAAAGTCTGACCCAGGAGCATGTGAACAGGGGATTGAGGACCTCTCTACTTGATTGGATAGGAATGGCAAGTCTATGCAACGGAAACCTGGACAGATACCCCGGACCTAAATCTGAACTAACTGAATATCTAACCGAGCTCTGCGCGAAAACTAGCTCGTGGGGCGTAACCTCCAAGCGAGGAGGGGAGATTGCCTCAGGGGTGGGTGGGGGGTCCAGCTGCCTAGTTCAAGAAGGCCGTCTATCTAAGCGGGGACATAATGAGGTCTAGAGAATATTGCCTCCTATCTGACTCACTAAACCTGACACTCTAAGGATAGTAACCCCATGGAACATCTGTTTCTTCCAATTATTGGAAGAGGGGCCCGGTTGTAATGACAGGAACCGACCTGCCGGTAATCTAATTATAGAAATGGGAAACCGAACAGTGAGATAAAACAGAGTACCTCAATACTCATGTGACCTTGACATTTATCTTAAATAACACTCAGCACAGTGAAAACATAAAACCTACACGACTTATCACACGGCCAAGCTGTAATCGTGTACAGTAACGTGGAGAAAAAAATACGGGCGGGGCGGTTGATACGTGGAACCGCTTCCCAGCAGAAGCGGTAGAGGCCAACAATGAGTATCTGAATTAACAACAAAAGGAAAAACCTGACTAGACTAGTTAAGAAGACATGTAACAAAGTACTTGAAGACCAAACGTGACAAATACACCTAAAAACAGCCACGTGACCTGGGCACTTGTCCTAAATAACAAGCACCCATAATGAATAAAAGAGGGGGGCCAGGCCAAGCACCTACTACCAGAAATACACAACAAATGTAACCTGCACATACAAGAACCAGCACAGAGAACACATAAGAACATACAAGACTTATCTCATGGCCAAGCTGTATAATGTAGAGTTAATTTGAGTTGGACTGGTTGATACGTGGAGCAGCCTGCCAGCAGAAGCAGCCGAGGGCAACATACAGTTCCTCAATTAGCAATAACAGTGACAGAGGAAATAACAGAACATGAGGTGGCTGTCCCATCTGTAACTGCTTTGAAAGCGACCAAAGCAACAAATATATATATACACATACACAAATCATGCGACCAGCCTAAATAACATGCACTAATAGTGAACAAAGGGTTAATGAAAAAAGTGGTTAACTGGCAACCCTTATCCGATTCTAGCAACAGAAATTCCTCAAGCAGGGGCAGTTGATACATGGAACAGTCTCCCAGCAGAAGAGGTAGGAGACCAACAGTGTAAACTAGTGAATGCAGCTTGTACGCTGATTGTTATCCACAAATTGTGTGTACATGAATTAATTGGAGTTAAGTATAATTTGAAAGTACTCCAACAACAACCAATGTAATTGACCAGCTGTAGCATACAATGAGTAACTCCAAGAACGATAAAGCGAGCGACTGTAAATACGCTTGGATAAGGAAACGAACCTCCGTAAACGTGCAGACATAGAAACATGAGCTGAACAGTATAAAAGACTAGAGGTATCAGCAGGTATCGGTAGTAAAAGGGGTTAACAGACTTAGTAACATTTGAGTGAGATAGGGCACACCTGAGTGGCCATGCATACATATAAACAATCCAAATCAAGAGAAGTACCCAGCATAGCTCCAGTGAACTGCTACCTTTAACACAGATGTTTTAATCAGGCACTGTTAGTAAAAGAAACATAAAGAGATTACGAAGAAAGTGAAAACAGGCTTGGGAAGGTTTAGGATTGATTAACAGCACCTGTGCAGTGCCCTGCATACACAAAGCAGTCTGTAAACAACAACAAAAACCCCACGTAGACCCCGTAAATGAGTTAATAAACGACCGAGCAAGCCACGAGAAAATAAGTATAACCGGAAGGGGGGTGCCCCCTCTCGAATAACCCTGGAAAACCTGATTTGCAGGAGTTATTTGGCTCCTGAAACACAGACATGCCACACTGCCAACACTAGCCCAAAACTGCAATGTTCCTTCCTGAAGTTCCGTGACATCACTTCCTGTATAGCATCAGCCAACGTTAGGAGCTGTAACGTAGCTGTGGAAGGGAGAGGCGTTGGTTAAATAACCATAACCCCTCCCACAACTACAGGCTATATAATCAGCCTTCACATTAATGCTAACAGACTAACCTTTAAGACAACAGTCTGGTGGGTAACATTACTCCAGAGCTTAGCACTTGTGTGTCAATAAAGGAGGGGACACATATCACAATGTAATAAAACCTCCTCTTTGGGGAGGCCATCATATGCACTTGGTCCTTTTATATTTTCATGGTTTTCCTTTTGAAAATACATGGGGTATTTTGTAGAATTGCCCCTTCCCTCTCCCTCAGCTATTTTGTGGTGCAGGAGATGTGATATACTTACCACCGGCAAGGCTCCAGCTGTGGCTTGGTGAATATTTCAAGCAGCCATTCAGTGAAAAGACATATAAAAAAAGAAGAGCAACTACAGCAGCAGGGCTGCCCCAGGGCCGGACTGAGAATGAAAAGCAGCAAGGGATATATTTGGACACCAGCCCCATATATTTTATTGCATGGCTGAGCTCATGTGCCCACACTCCACACCAAGAATCATGGTGACTAGAAACCACAGGGCCCCAAAGCAAAAATTGCAATGGGGCACCCAAACTTCATAAGCAACATGTCCCACAGTGCCACCTTTGCCCCAAACAGCTTGTCTGTGCCCCAGCAAGTTTGTCTGTCCCATCTTTGTCTGTTCCTCCAAACAGCATGGCTCTGTCATCTCTGACTCCTAAACAGCCTGCCTGTGTGATCTCTGCCCCTAAACATCCTGCTTGTGGCATCTCTGCCCTCTAAGCAGTCTGCCTGTGCCACCTCTGCCCCTAAATAGCCTGTCTGTGCCTTCTCTGCCTTCTGAACATCTTGCTTATGCCATCTCTGCCCCTAAACAGCCTGCCTGTGCCATCTCTGCCCCTAAACAGCCTGCCTGTGCCACCTCTCCCCTTAACAGCTTGCTTGTGTCATTTCTCCCCAAACCACACGTATACATTCATTCACCACCCTGCACCCCCTTGCCTCACCTGCAGATTTCTCTGGTCCGGGGGCTGGCCGAGCAATACAGAGTCCGCGTTGATGCTTGGGAAACCTGGGCAGCAAAAAGAGGGTTTCCTCACACAATGCGCAAGCCCCACAGTGGTAAGCTGCAGGCCCACAAGGAAACTCAATTTCTCGGTAGGCTAGTCCGGCCCAAGGCTGCAGTTCTAGGTCAGGTAAATCTTTTATTTTCACTTTGAAGAATGCATATTAATATACTAACAGGGTTCATTAACATGAATTCTTCTTCAATGGGGTGTCAGGGATATTCAGCTGTTCCTTTATCTTAAATATATAATACTTAAAAAAGGATTCAGTATTAAACTTTGCCCCAGGCACTCTAGCCTGATAGATATACTACTGTAATATGGCATCTCACATATCGGGGGTAGAGATAGGTTTCCTGCAGTCTCCTAGAAACTCTCTGCAAAGTATTTGGGAAGTTTTTTGCTACTTTAAAGGCAACTTACATCAAAGTCAGTTTGATATTGTTCTGTTCCAATTAGTAATTAGCACCCCTTGCAACCAATTACAGTAGGACTGAGTGGCCCATGGCCAGGAGAGAGTTGCAGGGCTTTTTGTTTTAAAAAAAAACAAACCTCAAAATATGAGAGGTTGTAAGGGTTACTTAATATTTTGAACACAAAGAAAAAGAAGGGGTCGATCCAGCACTTGAATGAAAAAACTTCCAGCTTTATTTTACTTCAATATTAAAAAGCATAGTTCACACCTGAGTGCACCTACGTGCACAGGAGACCCGAAATCTGGAACTTAACATTTTATCTAATATAAAACTGCCAATAGCTGGTACAAGAGGTGGAGAAGTACAGGGAGTGCGTGAATGTGCTACGAGTGCACTGCAGTGATCTCGTGTTTCAAGAACAGAACAGAATGTCTAATGTAAGACTGCGTGTGCCAAAAAGGTGACAAGGCCACATTTGTCAATGACATGCTGCTCCCTGGATAACTGAAAACCAGGTATAGTTTGCTTTACTGATATTTAGAAATGGGCACGGATGCCCTTTAAGAACAGCAAGCAACATACAAATGATTTTTCATACATTTGGGACCAATCTTTTGACCTTTTTTTCCCTGGTATGAGGGTATCGTAGATGCAAAAGGCGTCCAGTGCCTGACAGCCATACCTGGGAACTCCCTACTCCCTATGTACATGCGCCCCTTCTTCTGATTATATTTGCTTTTGGAGTATTTGGAGGAATACTTAGGCTGGGTGCTGCAGTGCAACATTAGGGGGAGTATTTTTATATTTTATTACCAATGTCTGGGGGACAGCCCACCGATGTCAAGGGGACCGCCCACTGGCGGTCAGCGGGACTTCCACTGTCAAGAGGGGCTCTTGGTAGCCGGAGCCACACAGTTCCCAGGTATGCTGACATCACCTCCCAATATCTTAAGCATGTGACCGCACACTGTAAAAGTATAGCTTGCGGCAAGATGCCTGCGATTTATAACGTGCCTTAGATTGCCTTGTACACATCCATGCTCACATCAATCCATATATGCAAACACATATACATATGTCCCACTGCCCGCCCCCGCTTACCCCAGGGCGAATGGGGCCTTTCTAAGCAATTTTGAACTGGTACGAGGAGGCAGGTCGCAGGGGTAGTTACGCCAGTGATAAAACATTTCACTGTTAATCAAAAATCAACGAATAGGTCACAAAATAACCTAGAAAGGGTTGACAGAGCCCTGATCCCTAGCAATGCCTAAGATACAAATAGTCATTTTTGACTCTAATGGATGTTCAAGTACCATGGTTTAAGGCTGAGAAATAAGATGATCTGGCTCCCCGTTTGGCAGGAGGGGGTCTATGGTTAGTTTTACTATATAGATGGATTTGTAGATGCGAAAAGCTATTTAGGGGACAGTTCATATTTGATTAGTCGAGGTCAAAAGGCTATCATGAAAAAAACACTATTTACAAGCCAATGTAGTGCAAAGTTCTTTTGTATTTATCACTGCAGATAACATATATTTTAGGCCAAGTACCAAGGTCCATGTTTCATTTTTTATTTTTATTTAAACACAACAGATCCTGTGTTTTAACTATTCACACCTTGAGGAGAACACAGTCATATATGTTATATATATGGCGGATGAGTGCTCATAAGCACCTGAAAGAGAGCATAGTTGCCAACATCTGAAAAGTAATCCAGGGACACTTTGCAACAGACTTACTTGAAAATGCACCACACCCACTGCCCAAAGCTCCGCCCACTCTGCACAACCCTCATAATTAATATGATTTAGCTCTACCTAGTTATTATGGTGCAGATTATATCACCAAATTACAAACTGACTGCACCCACCAACTTGCCCCTGCACCTACAGGACTTGCCAATACACCCGCAGGCCTGGCCTTTGCACCCACAGGACCTGCCTTTGCAAGGCACACAGTTTTAAGGGAGTAGCTGGCAGGTGTAGGTTCTAAGTTTCTGTTTCCTGGGGTTGAACCTTGCACTCACTGTTTGTGCTCAGCAGGCTAATGCGCCATTAATGGGCAGGCCAAACAAGACTCTTATTTACAATACCTCTTGCATGTATGTCATAGTAAAATAAATTGATTTTTGCTTTACAACACAAATCCTAGGTCAGTGTCAGTGTCTTTGTCAAACTTTGCAGCAGTAACTTTTTGGTGTTTTTTTTCCACACACATTTTACTTCAGGTATGATTTCCAGGCCCTGGTATATGTCACTGTCACACAACCCCCCAATATGTGTTCAGCAACATCTCCCGAGTATAGCGATGCTACCCATGCATGAGTTTGTCTGGCTGTTTGGGGGCAAAAGGGCCACATTTGGGGCATGCACAATCTTTAATGTTAAACATTGAAATTTGGTGATCCTGTGCCCATGCCTATTTGGTACATCTTTGAGCATGGCCAAATTAATGTGCCCAATAAAACCATATCTTTTAAACACTAGACACCCCAGGGTATTTCAAATGTTGGTATTTTACCACTTTCCATGCACACATTTTACCACCAGCCTTTGTCAAAGTTCGCAGTAGTATATTTTTTTGTGTATTTTTCACACATGTTGTACTTTATATGTCACTGTCATACAGCACCCCAATATGTGTTCAGCAACACCCCCCGAGTACAGCGATACCCCCATGCATAGGATTTTTGAGTTGTTTGGGGGCTAAAAAGGCCACATTTAGGATGTGTGCATTTTTCAAATTGGAAATTAGACATGTGGTCATCCTTCCCCCCGTGTTAATTGGGACACTGTAGAACCCGGCGAATTCAATTTACCCCATCAAATCACATATTTTTTAAAAGTAGACACCCCTATGGGCATTTAATATGCCAGTATTTAACTCATGTGGATTGTTTTGCTGCATAAATCATTTTATATATTATTTTATATATGTTAGAAATCTGGGCTCCATTGACTTGCGAGGGGAGCCAGAGTTCTCAGGAGGGTCTGGAGAGACCCTTTTGGAAACTTGTTTATTTTTTAAACGATGCCACCATCTTGGCAAAACATTAAAAAATGCTTTCTGATAACGCAGAAAAGAAACCTATATGTTAACTTATTATAAATATTTTAGTAAAATGAATGTGGGCATGAAGGGCATATCCAAACAATAACCTAGAACCTGGAAATTGATCTGGGGCATTGCATACCAGCATATCACTAGTTAATATAATACATTAAGAATTGCAATAAGATTGGCTCTATACAAGGATTTAAAAATAAATTACATAAAATAAAACAATTATGCTGCAGCAGTATCAAATTACAGACACAGATGAACTACATGTGCTACTACGTTATTGAAGGCACCCCAAGGCACCTGGCTTTCCAAACTTGCAGTCACGAAAAACATATACCCAAACACTCATGACCCCCCCAGACACAGACACTCACATTTACACACCCAAACAGACTAACATACCAACACACTCAAACACTTGCAATAACATACCCAAACACATACACAATAACAGACTAACACAAACATACCCACACATTAACACCCCCACACTAAAAAGCCATGTCACACAAACAGTAACATACCCAGTTACACAAACACTAACATACCCAGTCAAACACGTACACACACAATCACACATGACTAGGAAAACACATGTCCAAAATAACATGGTTGGAACGTTAGGTCTGTTCCTTCGGACCTCTGCTTCAGTGTGAATGAACAGACCTAACTCTCCCTTAATTTTGGGCCAGTTAGAGGCAGATCCATGATCCACCCAGCTGGTCTGACACCCAAAATGCCGATTTCCCGGGACGTGTACCGGGACACTGAGAGTACAGAGACAAGGCTCCAAATTCTCAGGACTGGCAACTAAGAGAGAGCATAAGCAGAACCAGAAAGCACAATCTCTTTCATGTGTGCCCAACAAAACAGCAGGAAATAAAGTATGTATTCCAAAATACTAACAAACACAGCTGGATCGGAAAATAGACATATGTCATGCTAGTTTCAACCTGCTGCTAACTCCTTCTGGATTGTAAGCTAATAGGAACTCTTCGTTTATATCTAAATACTGCCTGCTGTTGGGCACAAGAACAGAATATCATATTCTGGCGTAGTGGTGTTCTGTATCAGCGAGCGGGCGAAGCCACATAGGAAGCTTTTTTTAGTAGATATTTGTGTCACTGGGTGTACAGACCTCCACGTCATGCTATAATGGGATAGTAAACACTTGGACAGCTTTAAACGCTAAAATTCACAAACAAGTTACCGTAGTATTTTCCTAGAAGTGATGCATAACCAACACATTAAAATGGGGTAAATTTCCCACAAATAAATGCAGTAAAAATAAAAAAGTGTTACAGTTTTTTCCACAAGCTCGGTACACTACACTACACATATTATGTTTATGGGACAAGGGGCAAAGATCACCGCATAGTGTCAAACTTCTAGGAACTTTGATGCACTTTGCACATTTTTATCATGCGCTTCATGATAAAAATCTCAATTTCAACTTATCTCTCTGGTGTTCTGGACAAAATATAAATTGACTTGTATATATATATATATGTTTGTGATATGTGAAGAGGGAATATCAGTAATGAAGCAATTAAATGACTGACAATCACCCATTCAAGCAATACCCACATATACTAGCCTGATGTCAGACTGATGTCATGACATCACCACACGTGAAATACATGTTTCTTTGTGAATCACTGTCCACGTATTTTATCAATATGACAAAAGTTTAACTCATACGTGTATTTATGACTCAAAGCATTTACAAGCATGTGTAAAAACATGTTCTAATGCTTGGATGTTTAATAACAGACTTTTGCCGAAAATTTTGCACACTGATATCATGCTCACAGCTAAGCAACTGAACTACCAGGGCAGAAATTATAAAATAAATAAGAAAAAGATTGCTAAATATTCAAAAATACATATGCATTTAATAAGAGTATCTCATGATCACAGCACAGAATTTAAACCATGGTGTCTCTGATAAGGTCAACAAAATTGATGTTATCACAGTCTGCCACAGATGAAGTTCATTAGAGCCAATATGGTACACTCAGTATTGTGAATACATTTATGGTTGCTGATGTTACATTGTGAGGTTGTGGGCAGTGTCTTCTTTACCTAATGTATCAGTTTGTCTGGGAAATCTAGGTTTGTCATACCCTTAGAATGTATTAACTGTAAGAAGTGCTGCAAAAGTTGTTGGCGCTATCTACATTGTTTAAACAAAAATTGTCTCTTTACCACTGTGTTAAATGATTATAATTGTTTTGTCACTGAAATAGATATGTTTGAAGATATAAAATGATTAAATGTATTTGTCAAATATTTGGATGAAAGTAAAAATATATAAGTGAATGTGGTATGGCCATGTAACTCATAATTCAGTGGAATAATATTTAGTGTGGGAGCAATGGAAAATTTAATTTTTATGCTTCAGTCCATGTGTTGAAAAGGTTCAAGTGTCAAGTAGACTGGCATATTGTTTTTTTTCTCCCAGCATATGGATTTATCTTTAGTATACTAGACAACATCTAGAGTGTAGAATATATTAATTTAAATTGTGCTAGTTATCTGCACATGCCATTGAATAATTTAGTAATAGTTGCCCTCTGTTGATCTAAAGTAGCTTAGAGTTTGCTGTCTAGAATGACTCATAGTTATTTATGCATTAATTAGGATATTTAATTGTATATCAATGTATTCAACCAAAGTAAACAAAAATTAAGCACCAAATAAGTGTGCCATGCTCATGTGAGTTATCAAACAAGCTGTGTTTATCGTTAAAAATGCAACACCCAGCTATTTTTGATTTTAGGAAATTGGCCTTGTCTCTGCACATTTGCCTCCCTCTAGTGGTAACCCTCTGTAAAAACATCTTAATTTATAAAATGTATAAACAGACTGAATGGAGGTTACGTTAAGCTTTTTTTTTTTTTAAGTATTGGACACTTTATTAATTCCCTTGATGATATAAAATATATAATACATTCAAATAAACAGCCTGGTGCTCATTACAACTGTTACATGGGCACATCCAAATTCAGCTTTCTTAGCTATGAGCTATGAAGTTACAGGGCTGAGGTGACAACTAACAGAATAAGAGAGGAAAGGGTTGTTGGTTTCAGTATGGTTGGGTGGTGACGTTGCAGCAAAGAGATTGTAAAACATGTAACGATGCAATCATAACCCGTGTTTATTTGTATTATGGTTTAAAAGCACATAAAAAGATAAAAAGTGTATAAAGGTTATGCTCTTAATTATTGTCATCATCATTTGTACTGCCAACAATGCCACACTTCACATTATGACAAACTGTGACAAGGTACAAAGAACCCTTCATGCGTGCTTAAAATCTAAGGAATGGTGGTGTACATTCAAATGGTATAAAGCTATGGAATTTTCAATGGCTTTTTAGCAAGCCAGGCAATAACCTTATTTGAGCAGGGCCCTCTTCAACTTTACACATATGTGGGTTACCCTCATCTTCAGTGGTGACTCTAGGAGCAGTATATAGGGGGGCACATAAGATACCACGGTCAAAACTAGCGGGGGCACTAATAAGTTCCACCACTAAATCATGCCACTTAAAAACAAAATAAATCCATATAATACAAGAGTAATGCAGTATGCAATGATACCTTTCTTATTGGACCGACATAGCTTTCAAGAGTTTTCCTCTCTTTCTCAGGTTCCTCACGTCTTTATGTGTGTGTATATTCAGTATCTGCCATAGTAATGTAGATTGGATTAGCCATATTAGACCAGCAGTAGACAAGATAAATCAATGAATAATGATATTAAAAATATGAGACTATTATTAACTTCTACAGTAACTAACGGACGCTATTGCCAGAATGACTTGTTCAGAGGGCAAGCAAACGTCAACAAAAATATCTCCACAAGAGAAAAAAAAGGCACCAAGGCTTACATTTGTGAACTGTAGACCACTGCATTTCTTGTCCTTTCTGTATAGAAATGGTAATGATCTGTCGTTATAAATGCATACTGTTATTATATGAGAGCATTAACAATTAACATTGTACGAAGCATTGGTTTTACCTTTTTAACCTCTTGGGACTAAGGCTGTTTTTTCCCTCTATTTTTACACTTAATGGTTTATAGTACGTTTGTTATCTTGTTTTCAATCACAATTTTCTCATTTAGGTGAACTATACAGGTTAGACACATCTAAACATCAAAATAACCCCCATTAGCTATCCGTTCCTATGAAGCACATTGTCCAAAGTCATGAAAGAAACCCCCACTTAATTTTTTTTTTGCCGACCACCACAACCACAGATCTAAAAGAAACACAGGGTATTGGGTTTTATATTTGGTGCACATATCAGGATGAATGTTACATGCTGGATTCTTTTCTTTTTTTCATGAAATGACATGTTTTTTGCTGGATTTAAGGGAAAATTTTTAAATGTTCTTGGTGTTTCTCCTTCCCTGGGATTTGGGGTAATTTTTTAAATGTATTTTTGATGTCTCAAAACCAACTAGGATGCAAATAATTAAATTAACAGCTTAGTGATTATATCTAGCAGTTAGGGTATAGCGTAAAGGGTCGTGTTGGACTACCATAAGTAGATGAAAGTGTTGGGTATGGTTCAATGTTAGTGTCAGTGACTGTCATACAACAGCGCTCAATGAAGGTGGTAGAGTCCGGAACGCAAGTGAGAGTCAGCACTGTAAAACAGGACAGCCGGGTCTGGTACACGAAGGGTAAATGTAATCAGGATAGCCGGGACTGGTACACAAGAGGTTAACATAATCAGGATAGCCAGGTCTGGTACACGAGAGGTTAACGTAATCAGGATAGCCGGGTCTGGTACACGAGAGGTTAACGTAATCAGGATAACCAGGTCTGGTAGACGTGAGGTTAACGTAATCAGGATAGCCTGGTCTGGTACACGAGAGGTTAACGTAATCAGGATAGCCTGGTCTGGTACATGAGAGGTTAACGTAATCAGGATAGCCAGGTCTGGTACACGAGAGGTTAACGTAATCAGGATAGCCAGGTCTGGTACACGAAGGGTAAATGTAATCAGGATAGCCGGGTCCAGTACACAAAGGGTTAACATGGATAGCAAAAGAAAGCACTTCTACTCGGCACAATAACTAAGCACTGACTGAGTCTCAGTGCTCAGTTTCTGAAAAGCCTGCTAGTAGACACCACGCCCAGGGGCGTGACGCTACACGAGTGTGTTCCCCGCCCACGGTGTCAGGGAACACATAAAGTTACCAGAGATTTGTGTGCGTGTCCAGTGGACAGAGGGTGAACAGTGGAGGCTGAGGAGGAGGGAACGCAGGACGCAACGTGGGACCTGGTGTTCGGACCGAGCGGGTATTCAGGTGAGTTACTCCGCTCGGTCCCGGGACCCCGACAGTTAGTGATAGGGATGATCAGATTAGCCACTGGCTATTGATTGGTGACATCATCAGCAGACCCCTTTGCTCCGTGACAGTTGGAGAGGACGTAATATTATGTCCTTGGCTTTAAGTGGTGGTTTTGCAGGGGTATAATATTACATCCTCCGTCCTTAAAGGGAAATATTTTGTAAAGCATTTGCAAAACAATGGACAGCATGGTGCCACTGAAGCACAATGGAAACAGTTGTCCCCTAATGTGCCATTAAGCCCAACGGTGTGGAACTAATTGGCTCTGTAGAGTTTTTCACACAGAAATACTCTGCAGAGATCAATCGAGTGGAGAGTCTTAGTATAATTCAGGCAAAGGAATAGGAATATGAAAAATAAATGCATTACTGTTCCTTTATAATAACTACTACAGGTTAAGAGATCAAAACAAGGCAAAGCTATCTCAAGGCTGCGCTGGCACATCGCATGCAACTTGACCATGCCTGGTTCAACTCCTGTAATTATTTGTAATAACATTTTTTTTGTAATTTTTACCTGATATGGGTAAAAAAAAAGTACCCACAAAAATTATTAATCCGTTTTTTTCAGAAAAAATAGGGCTTTCATTTGAAAACCATAGAAACATTCTTTACGTGGGCTAATATTTGTAATACTTCTGGCTTATGAGTTTTGGGTGTAGTGGCAAGGGGTTATACTTTTTACATGTAGTGATAGGGCAATTATTATTTTTATTTAATTTCTGTCATATTGTTATCAGTGCACTATGGACAGGGATGCCTTTAGGGGTGTTTCAGTGACATCACTTATTCTATTGCTCATGTTTGTATTTTGTTCAAAATTAGTTTTTTACTTCTTCTCATCCCCCACTAGTGGTTGCCATAGAAAATTGGTGTAGTTAGGAAAATTATGTTTTTTAGGGGAAAGAGTTAGCAATATAACTACATCCACCTGGGTGCACCAAATAAAATTGCACCCAGGCATCAGTGACCCTAGGTTCGTCCCTCCCAGAAATGGTCATAAACACAGGATATACTAGAACAGGATTATCTGTTGAATAACCTGACAGATGATGTCATTTAGATATTTAACCCAAAGGCGCATAATTAAGATCCACTCACAAGATTTCAGTAATTCATCAGCCTTTGAATAGCAAGCATGCAGGTATTGTGGTGTTCCCAGTCGAGAACACAAACAGCAATAGTGAAGTATGTAGTAAAGTGAATTCTCCTGTAAGGGATGACAGACTCACAAGACAAAATGAAAAAACAAAGCATATCTATATGCTGTCTGTCTGATTTTCTAAGGTGCAGAAATGGAAGTAGAATTAATTCAAGTCATGCTCCTCAAAAATAGAATAAAATCTCTCTGGTACACGTTTCACTAGGATCTCCACCCGACTTCCTTAGGCCAATCTAAAACAGGATACCGTGTGCCACAACCGTCTTTTAAGAATAGGAGTATCAACTTATGTCAAGTCCAAAAGGAAATCAGTACTGCAAAGCGAGCATTATCACAAATAAACGTAGAGTCCCAGTAAATCATACACAAATTGGTATAGCTTGGAAAGAATCTGGCCCCGATGATTGTCCTCTGTTTCTACAACGTAAGCCGGCGTTCAAACCAAAAATAATAATGACAGAGAAAAAAATGAATACAGTATAAATAAACAAATTCTGTAGGGGGTTGATAGAATAGTCCTCTGACATAACATTTTCTACTACCTCGAGTCAAAGGTTATATTTATGTACATTGTACAAGGATTACACATCAGTAGTTGACCATATACTGTATATTTTTCTGATCATACTTTTCTTTCTGTTTCCTTTAATATGTGAGCGGAATCTTTTACCGGTATATAGAATTGAAATATATTTACCGTATTTATCGGCGTATAACACGCACTGGTGTATAACACGCACCCCCATTTTAACAAGGAAATTTGAGTAAGAAAAAATAATTTTAACTTGGAAGCTATGAACACAGTAAGACACACACAGTAAGACACACACACTCAGACACACACACAGTAAAACACACTCACACTCAGACACAC
>VKOC01048746.1:0-39483 GCA_009364415.1 Spea multiplicata | reverse complement strand
GGGGGGGCGCAGTCCCGGCCCTGATGTGTTCCGGGGCTGCGGTGGCGGTGTTGTTCCCCCCCTGGCCAGCGCTTATGACTTTGTTATCTGAAATTTGCCCTACGGGCTTGGGGAGGCGTGTCCTGAAGACGGCTGATGGCATCGGATGGACTAGGACTCTTGGTGCAAGTGGTACAATAACCGCCTATCGGGCCCAAAAGGTTCGGTAGCTGGCGGGTCGTTTAAGTGTATAATTATGTCATTTATTGGTTTATGTTCTGCTGGTCAATAAAGGGGGGGAATGTAATAAAGCTGTGGCCTATGCCCTACCCACAACAAATGTGTCTTGTTTCTTATTTCGGGTATGGGTGGGTATTTTCTTTGGGCTATAGGCCTAAGCAGTCAAGGGCCCCCCTGGACCAGTAAGGAAGGGGGACATGACTGCTGGCCTAGGCCTAATGCTTGTCTGTGTCCCCTGTCCTTATTGGCTGCTCTTTGCAACTTTGTTGCAGGATCTAGGGGTTATAGGAAGGTGAAGGGGGATCATCTCCCTCTTTGCCTTCCTGAAGCTGCCACAGCACCTGTCAGGTCAGGTTGTTTTTTCCTGTTTTCTGTCTCTCTGTTTTTATTGTCACAGCGGCGGTGTTGTTCCCCCCCTGGCCAGCGCTTATGACTTTGTTATCTGGAATTTGCCCTACGGGCTTGGGGAGGCGTGTCCTGAAGACGGCTGATGGCATCGGATGGACTAGGACTCTTGGTGCACGTGGTACAATAACCGCCTATCGGGCCGAAAAAGGTTCGGTAGCTGGCGGGTCGTTTAAGTGTATAATTATGTCATTTATTGGTTTATGTTCTGCTGGTCAATAAAGGGGGGGAATGTAATAAAGCTGTGGCCTATGCCCTACCCACAACAAATGTGTCTTGTTTCTTATTTCGGGTATGGGTGGGTATTTTCTTTGGGCTATAGGCCTAAGCAGTCATGTAGCTCATCTTCTCTTCAGACTGTCATCCCCAGCAAACCCACCATATAGCCCCAAGTTCAAGTAAAGACAAAATAACAACACTTTAGCTTTCTCTCCCCCGATTGGAGGATTTTTGGCAATCCCAATGGGCAGGGAATGCAATTCATTGCCTGAAAACAAATTGGCCAAAAACGGTTTTTGACCCATTTGCACAGGTCTAGTGTCTAGTGCTTATTTAAATAAGATTTGGTCTTTTCTTCCATGTCATGCTAGTTTATTTTGTTTTATTATTTTATTTGCACCTTCATTTTTTTTGTCGCCTTGACATGCTTAATATTTTATAGCCCCTGTTGTTATTCTCCGTTTTCACACATTTATGAAACCTAAGAGCATGATATAGAAATGTGCACTTTTTTTAATTTGAAATATTTTTACATTACATGGTATTACATTTGTTTACACAGTTCCGGCAGACTTCGTAAAGTTGTTACAAAAGGGGACTGACGTGGTCGGCGGAGAAGGTAGGAAGACAGTGAGAAAGAGAGAGCGAGTGAATGAGAGTGTGTGGAGAGCAAGTGAGAGTGTAAGAGTGAGTGAGAGATTGAAATTTGTATGAATCCAAATCCACAAGTCAAATTGGAACCAATACAAAGAAATGAAGAGCTCTGTGTTAATCTTGCAGGTGGGCATGATGGATGGCTGATTTAGAATGCTAATTGAGGGTATTAGGAGAGAAAGTTCCATGTTTCCCTGAATAAGTAGGGTTTTTTAGTGAGTGATTAAAATTACATTAAGAGAAAGGGGCCCCCTGGAACTTCAGGAAAGGGGGAATATGACTGCTGGCCTAGGCCGCTGTATAGGGTTAATTGCAGGGTCACCATTGGGCTAGGAGGTCGCAACAATGTTGCGGGCGAGGGTTTAAAAGGTTATGACAAGTGTACTCCTGCCTTTTCCTGCCTGGATCCTAAGGACAGGCTCACCTATCCCACCCCATTTATGTCATGATATTTCTGGTGTTGCTGCTTGTTCTTTCTTTTGTAGTCACAGCCTCGGAAGAATACCCACCTCTGGCCAGCGATTGGAATGGGAGAAGTCGAGGCTGCGCCCGTATGGGCTTGGGGAGGCGAGTCCAGCGGGCGGCTGATGGCACCCGCTGGGCTAGAACTCTTGGTTTGTGTGTGTGTTGAACCGCCTGCTAGGCTTAATGGCTAGCAGCTGGCGGGTTGTTATATGGTTAGGTTTTGGTACATATTGTTATCCTGGCATGTGTTAATAAAGCTGTGGCCAACGCCCTTACCCACATTAACGGCTCTTGTTGTTATTACTGGGTTTGTGGTATAAGGGGTTGGATTTGGTAGCGGTCTCTAGGGCTAAGCAGTCAAGTCTTACAGAACGAGGGTAGGGAATTCCAGATAAGTGATAACGGATGGGTGAAACCCTGAAAATGCAAGTAAGGAGAGGTAATAATGGTAGAAGTCATGGGATGAATGAAGAGGGTGGTTAGAAGAGTATGTGGATATAAGAGACAGGATATAGGTGGTATACATCTGTTAAGGGCTCTGTATGTCAGGGTCAGGGATTTGAATTTAACGCTGTAGGGTATAGAGAGCCATTGAAGTGACTAGTACAGTCTGTACCAGATTAAAAGGAGTTAGATGGGGAAATCGTTTGACAACAATGTACAGAATGGAATTTGAGCATTTGGACCTTAGAACTGGAACTTCAGAACAAACATACTGTATAACCACTGTTAAGACTGATTTGTCACCATTTGTTGTACTCTACAAAGTCTTTTAACAGCTAGTTTCACCTCCTTATTACGCAAACTGTACAGGAGCGGGTTTAGCATTGGAATCACCATGACGTTTAAAAGGGATACAGCCTTAGATGTGGTGAGAGAAGTACGCGAAGGAGGCTGGAAGTACATACTGAAGAGTGAAAAATAAAGGAGGGTAATCACGGTGACGTGAGAGGAACAAGTTGAGAAGGCTTTGCGTTTTCCTTCAGCTGAACGGATCTTCATGATGACCACAACGATGGATATATATGAAGAGGCAGTGAGACCGAAGGAGGGGAAACCCACAAGAATTCCTTCAGTGTATATTAAATCTTCTAGTTTGGAAATGTCCCCCACAAGAGCACTGTAACAGAGGCATCAGGTCACAGAATATATGATTTATCTCATGACACTCACAGAAAGGGAGCTTGGAAACAATAAAAATTACAGATGCTGGGGATAACATACCTATACACCCTGTCATGGCTACGAGTAAAACACAGACCTTTTTATTGAGAATGAGATAGTAATGTAGAGGGTGACAGATCGCCACATACCGGTCATACGACATGACAGTCAATAGAACATATTCAGTGCACACAAAGCCAACAAATAGGTATAATTGTAGCATACATCCCGAAAATGATATTGACCTCATGTCCAGGAATGAAAGCATCAACCTTGGTAATATAAGTGAGGTGTAGCAGATGTCCACAAAAGACAGATTACCCAGGAAGAAATACATTGGAGTATGCAGATGAGGAGCAACCAAGATTATGATAATTAAGAACATTTTCCCTGTCACACATAAGAGGTACGCAATCAAGAACAAAAATAATAAAGTGATTTGTTGGTTTTCATATTCATAAAATCCCAGCAGAATAAATTCTTCTTCTGATGACCTGTTTATCAGTACCATTCTGTTAAAAAAAAAATAAAACAAGAGAAATCCATTTTATAGTCAACTCTAAATAAAAAAGTTGATAAAAAAAAGAAACCTAACCAGTAGCATAATAAAGTGATCATGACCATGTGCTTTCTGACATGGATGGCTGGCCTTGGTGGAAGTGGTTGAATTTGCACTCTTCGTTATTTTAATTAAAAATAAAAGATAAAATATGAAACCATTAACATATTATAGAGTTCCATAGAGTGAATGGCGAGTGAATGAGTGTATGTATCGGTTTTAGTAGCTGGAAGCCGAAGATATGGAGGTTTTGGCTTCATTCCAGTGGATAGCAAATGACGCTTTACAAATTAATTTCAAGGGTTAATATATATATATTGATTGTTGTATTTGCTACATTGTAATGAATTTTGGATATTCAATAAAAAAAAATAAAAATAAAAATAAAAGATAAAACATTTCAAATGGGGCACAAAACAACAAAGTAGGTACTCAGTACTCGAGAGGAGGAGGAGAGGAGGAGAGGACGCTTTAATGACCAAGTTTCAAGTAGTATCCATAGTGTCCCCTGTGCTGCGAAATCATGTTTTATATTTATTGTAGCTAGCTCATTCATTCTAGATCATTGAACCTAATTATTGTGAGCATGTGTTTAATATTTTGCCACAATTTCCTTAATTTTGTTTGTGAATCATATAATGAAAAAAAACTAAAGATGCAACACAGTGGTCACAGTGGAATTAAATATGTTTTTTTTGTTGCACGTGACGATGTTAGATTTCAAGAGCTCTATTGTTAATAAAAAATAACACTTAAATTACCAGCAAGCCTACCATATTAAATTCACCTATAAAGTATTTTTCTGTTTAAAGCAGCTTTTCGACATACAAAACATATATAAAAAAAACTTTAAAATGCCTGCATTCACTTAAAGGTGCTGTTCCACCTACGTTGCTGAAATGTATGATGCATTGCGTGAATACAGCATTTTAAAAAAAGATTTCCTAGTATTTTTGAATGCCTTAACTCTTCCCAGAAATAATTATTTATTCGTGTACATTTTGCCTTCTTCATATTATTTTTTACATTTTTTAAAATTAGTTTTACAAAGAGAAGAGAAGAGAAAGACCAGTGCTATCATGTTTATACAATAGCGTGGATTTACAACACAATCTTGGCCTCCTCTGAACTCATGTCCAAAAAAATAAATCATAGTGAGATCTCTTGTGCTTCCATTCCAAATAAATGGCCAAATGAGGCAAAAATATAAAATAACAAAATCATTTAATAGAATTTAAAACGCAACTCAAACTACTTAACAGAACCATATGTCCTCCTATGTCACCATCAGAAGTCAGTCCTCTTCTCTGCCTTATTCATATATTTCAGTAATATTTCATTGTAATCTAGCACAAAAATAGTATAAGTTGTTGTAACCTGAAATACAATGTCTGTGTTCTTTTCATCCAATGTATCCTTCAGAGGAAGTAATGAAATGATAACCCTTCTACATTTTGTTTTAATGGAACAGCACCTTTAACATCACAATTAACAGGTTTAATAAATCTACATTTCTGTACTGACCTGTTCAGTGTAGAGGAGACTACACATAAGAGAAGAGATTTATCAATCCTGCTTTGTTCTTTTTTATACTTATAACCAACCTTTGGAGGATTAAAGAGAGAAATGTCACTCACTATTTCCCCAGTAGGAAACGATCCCCTGTGTTCTACTTAAAGACTTGTAGAAGGTCTCATGTAAATACCTGAAATTTGTAACCTTGCAACCATCAAATTCACTAAAACCAATTCTATTATCACCCTAAAAAAAATAAAAAGCTTGAATGCAAATCTAAAAAAAAACATGTGTGAAGATAGTGGGGACTGTGTTATCCAGAATCACAGGCAACCCCTCCTGGAATGCTCCTCTGATAACCACCCCATGAAAATGCAGACCTCACAGCTCCCGCAACACATCCATGAGATGAAGCCCCACCTCGAGACCCATTGAGATGGAAAAAAAAAACATCTCTCCAATCCTCATTGCATCGCAGAAAGGCTAACCTGACTGGGACACAGCAGTCAACAATTGGAACTACTCCAAAAGCAAGGCCCAGAGAATGGCTCATGATTATCCTTCACCCTGCAGCCCTTCCTCCAACCATTAGCGGCCTGCAGCACTAGAAACTCACTGTGAGATCTTGATCTCGAACTTGACAATTTACCTGCCACTGACCCCGGAGAGACCCTAGACCCATCCCAAAATCACAACAGCTAGAACAACCCCTAGAGACGCTTTGTATCATCCTGGAAGCCAACTCTAAGCTGAGCCACTCACCCCAGACCTTACCATAGAGCTGGCCTGGGACACAGATACCCGATATCACTCTTCCAACCCAAGTCTCTATGGCTATGCTCTACATGGAAGCCTCACTGCGTCCGCCCAGCATCCATAGATAAATCATTCTCTGTAACGTTCCACCCTTTAAACTCTGTGCTGCTCATTTTCTTTGTCAATCACTAGTGGCCGCCCTCGCCACTCTGAAGCACTCAGACCTGATTGACATGTCCAGCTGCAACTTATTTCCTGGATTACACAGCCTTTATAAACCTGCCCAGCCCTTTAGTCTGGGCCTTGACATTAATGTTTCTGGACTACCTGTTTTGATCCTGTACCCGATCTGTTCCTGTTCCTGAGTTGCAGCCAGCGCCCTACAAGTGGACTCCCAAGCCGAGTGCCCTGCAAGCAGACTCCCAAGCTGAGTATCCTGTAAGTGGGCAACCTGCCGTGTGCCCTGCAAGTGGGCTACCTGTCGTGTGCGCCCCATCCAGAGGGCTTCCTGCCGTGTGCGCCCCATCCAGAGGGCTTCCTTTTGTGTTCGCCCCATCCAGAGGGCTTCCTGCCGTGTTCACCCCATCCAGAGTGTTTATACTCTCCTCGGCAATACAAACCATAATATCACAATCAGTCTGTTGTTCGTTTCTTTCCGCCCGTCTGTAGTATTCCCTGCACCTGGGCTCCTGCCCTACTTGTGTACCCGGTCCGTGACATTCTCATTGCTCAGTCCTCATTCAACCCTCGGGATATGTTTCCTACAATTCTGAAGGGGAACGCTGTCACCACAAAGAACATCTTCATGTTCACCTAACCATATTTCTGACAACATAACTCCGAAGAGGCTAGGTGCATGGTTCCTGTAGGAGTTTATGGGACCCAGGATTGGATATCTGGCATTTTTTTTTAAATCTGCAGGATAAGGCACGACTAACATTATATAAATATTTGCATGTTCTGATGTTCACAGAATTTTAAGAGAGATAACTGGAGAGTAATGAACATGCAGATCAGGGGGGACTTACTGGCCATCTGGCCAAATGTAAAAAGGGGCCGGTGGCCGATCGAGCCACACATTTATCATTACTGCTGCACCAGTGGAGGTTTGTGTCCCTCAGTACATGACAGGGTTAGGCCAATAACTGAATATGCATAGCTGCAAGCTGAGGGGATGTATCCAGCCAACGGCCGCACATACATAATCTAGTGGCCCATTGACCTTAAAGTTGCAGTGCTGCTTTTCTTTCCGCAGTTTGGCCCTGATGCACAACCGGGGAACATTAAATAAAATATATTCCTGTTGCTTACATATAATTTTTTTTCCGCACAAATTTTATTTTATCATCTTCTAGCCTCCCAACACATTCATGCTCTGATGCCTCTTCAAGCAATGCCGGTGATCATATTTTAACATAGGGCTTGCTTGAATTATCCAGAATATTGATAATTGGTGCTCTTATTTACTATAGAAAATCTGACTGATATTCCAGGATATCTGAGTTGACTAAGTGGTCCAATTTATTAATGTGGCATGAAATTTAAAGCTTTAAATATTTTTAATTTTCAAAAAAAATTACATTTCTAAAATTACAATTTTAGAATATAGAACCAAATGTAGATAGCAATACTGTCACACCTTAAGAAATGTAGGTTATCAAATATAGAAAGTCATGTGATACAGTTATGGAAACATTTTACAATGGGTCACGAGCAAATAATTTCTGAACAATACATCAGAAATACCAATAAAAATGAAAAAAAATATTTTATAAAGTTGTAAAAAAAATGTAATAAAGAAACACACACTCCCAAACCTTGTTGGACTTTTGTATTTAATCAAGGATCTGAGTAACTCCAATAAATAACCGCTGACTTGGCATTTCGTTTTTTGCACATGCAATTTATTTGATGAGAGCCTAGGCAGAATTTTTGAGCATCTAATTTTACTTCTTATTCCAAAGACTCTACAGATAGCAGCTTATAAAAAGCTAATTTCACGTCTTTATTCCTCAGACTGTAAAGAACTGGGTTTAGTATTGGGATTACCAAAACATTTAGAAGAGATATGACCTTAGTGCTGTGGTGGACGCTACCAGATGTAGGCTGGAAATAGACACAGAAGAGCGAAAGATAGAGCAGGGTAATCACCGTGACGTGAGAGGAGCAGGTAGAGAAGGCTTTCCATCGTCCTTCTGTTGAGCGAATTCTCATTATGACCGAGATGATGGAAAAGTACGAGGATACCGTGAGACCAAAGGCTGGGAAGGCTAGTATGATTCCTTCAAAAAGTATAGTAAGTTCTACTTTTAAATTGTCTCCGCAGGAGCACTGAAGCAAAGGTATGAGATCACAAAAAATATGATTGATCTCATGAGACTTGCAAAAAGGTAAAGCAGACAATAAAATAATAACAGCTGCCGGGTCTAACATGCTAATAATCCATGCCATGGCTAGTAATAGAGCACAGACCTTTTTATTAAGCATAAGATAGTAATGGAGAGGGTGACAGATGGCCACGTACCGGTCATAGGACATGACAGTCAACAGGAGATATTCCGTACTCTCAAAGCCAATAAAGAGATAAGCTTGCAGCATACACTCCACAAAAGATATTGACCTTATGTTCTGGAACGTCAGTAGAAATCTTGGGAAAATCAGGGAGGTAAAACAGATGTCCACAAAAGACAAATTGGACAGTAATAAGTACATCGGGGTATGGAGACGAGAGTCAGCGATAATTAATATGATCAGGAACGTGTTCCATGACAGACAGATGACATACGAAGCCATGAAAAAGAAGAACATTACAGTCTGCAAGTGTACATACTCAAAAAATCCGAGCAGGGTAAACCCTCCTTTAAATGTCTGGTTTGCTTGCACCATTCTGCTCTATGTTAAAATAACAAAAACAACGATTAATTTATATTGAACATATTAACTTTGTAATGCATGAGCAGTGGTTAAAAAGAAAGCCTTAGGTAAGCATTGATTCGTTCTTTCAGTATTTATATACATTGGTGCAGTTTATCTACAAAAAAAAAATATTTGTGAAGAAAATGCAGAAATCACTCTAAAGGCATATTTTTAATTTTAAGGATGTATAGAATTAGGAAAAAAAGGTTATTTCCAAAAGAAGTACAGAAACTTATTTTTTCAAGTTAATTTTATGGTTAAACATCATTCTGCTAAGACTTCCCCTTCTGCAGCTTCCCCTTTAACAATCATTTATTGTGTTCTTGTTAGTATATTATCAATGTTGTGCTTTGTTAAGCATACCTTTCATAAACCAACTTAGATACTTTTCCCTACCGAAACGTACTCTTAGACTTACAGAAAATAACAGTAACATTTTACATTCATATTATATACAACAAGGCTCTCAGTGAGAGAGACAGGCGAGAACAGAGGAGTGGGCACTCACTGGATACAAACGTATCACCCTCAATTACAAATGAGCATGAAAGTAGAATATCAGCCAGGATAATAGTCAAAGACAGTTCATTTCATTATTTCTGAAAACAGCGACCAGTTTTGGCGTGAACAAACGCCTCTGTTTCCCACCGAGAGCCTTTTTGTATATTCGTTGCTGCTACCTACAGAGTGGAGTCCACGTTATAGGCATCTCCGGTGAGTCTTTGCTGTACACATTCATATTATACAGACATGGAATTATTACGTGTTGTTTTTTACACACGCAAAGAAAGCAAACTCTTGATGTAACTAATGAACAGCTGATGACATCACCAGGAGAAGTATTTGAACGTGCCAGCCCTTGACGGTAACTCAATGGCCACTTGATCAAACTCAACAGGAGTCTCATAACATCCATTTTGACGACGCTCAACAGTCAAATGTTATTTAATTCAATTGGCTGCCTTTCAAATTGTCTCAGTTGAGCGTTTTTGAGGGAGGTCCCTTGTTATCTCTATGACTTGACTGGCAATGAGATCTTTAGTCAACAGACTACCCATCGCTGAAGTTCATGAAAGCCTATAAGAAGATATTTTTTGCCAATTAATGTAGGTTACAGTATGGTTTTTGCTTTTCTACCAATATCCGCGAGGTGGATTTGTTTCAATAATGCTGCTTTCAGTGAGATACAATTAATTGAATACGGAAAAAAAAACCAGGAATAAAACAAATAAGAAAGAAAATATATGTTCTGTAACGGTCACCAACATCATAAATAAACTGGACAAAAATAGATTAACTAAAATGCAAGAAACAAAGAATAAGATGAGCTGAATGGTTCTTACTTGTCATCATATTCTACTTTTCTCTGTTTTAGTTAATTAATTGGGTTTTTTTTGGTCCCCTTCCTTTGCGAAGCTAGTAACCAGTGTCAAAATATTTTTCTCATTTACTCGTACACTTTCTATCATGAGAATATGGTAAAATTATGCATTTTTTAATTTAATTTATGCAAATTTTTTCTGTACCGATAAATTAATAGGTATTTTTAAAGTTAGCACCAACATTGTAAATGTTATTTAATAAATATTAAACATGCGTGGGATAGACATACGGCTCCTGAATCTAAGACGAGACCAGCGACTGATTATGTTTTGAGTCTTTACAGCAGGAGAAATTTAAATAACATTGTAAATTCTGCCTGAAAATGTTTTTTCCAAGCATATATTTCTCTATATAATAACCTCATAATCCAATACAAAACACATATTCATTTTACTTATTTCATTACAATTATTCCTGTAGCTCAGATTAGAAATAAATAGAGAAATATGTCTGGAAGGCAGCGATTTTGTAAATACTGACCTTTCAAGTAGAAACCAATGGACATAAAACAAAATACAACATCTATCCTGGTGAGTTGTATATAAACACTAAATACAAACCCCTGGAGAAATAAATAAGAAATAATAAGCACCCAGCCTTTTTGTCTGCATGACATATCCCATGCGTTTTACTTAATTGAGTCCTAAAGGGCAGATTATAACTCAAAATTCTATTCTGTTTCTGTAATATTTTGTTGATGCATTTTTTAATGTAGTTCTGAGATATGTAAATTATGAAACGAAGCGTATGAAAAAAACAAGAAAAAAGCATCGACTCTTTGCTTTTTCTATAATATGTTTAAGGAGTTATTTGTTTAAAATTTTGATTAATTTTTAATTATTAATATAAACATTGATTTCAAAAGTATTTGACCTTTCCAGGGTTTCTATGTTGTGGTATTTAAAATAGATTTTTAAAATCTATACATTTTGCAACATTTTAATGCATAAAAACGTATCCATGGATGCCACACAGCAGCGCCATTTAAGTCAAATATTTTTTGCTTTAGGACTTCTGTGTGTCAAAAAATGTAAAGTCCAACTGGCAAATTCACTCACGCAATGTGTATTAGTGGCTCCTAGTGTTTGGAAGCTGTACTGGATCCTTCATAGACTCGAATGGGCCCTGTTCAAGTCTGGGGACACCATGCAAGTCTATAGTCTATAGCAAAACAGCTTCCTAGGCCTGGACTGGCCATTTGGCACACTAGGCATATCACTCCAGACGCACCCAATAAGCATCGTGCGGCCATATAACATCCAGTGATTGGTTGTGTTTATGTCATTACATCATAAGGCCATCAGGTTGCCTCACTATCCCGTGTCCTGCCATGACATACATCCTTGCCTGCAGCCAATAGCCATCTGTTGTCATTGAGTAAAGAGGGATTCATTTGTTTTTTTGAGGGGGTTTGAAGTTTCTTCTTTTTTTATGTTTGGTTTTCTTAGGGTCAACAATTGAGGACTTAGGGTTTTGTGGATTATTATCATTGAATAGGGAGTTTTTTTCACTATATGTTAATCAATATCCTGGTGGAAATCCATGTCTACTTTTGTCTATGTCATTGTTTACGCACAATGGCTGGTCAAAGATCTCCCCTGTGACCGGCCAAATGAGCTCCTGGACATCAGGTGCCTGATAGTCAGCCTAGGCCTGGATAGGTCTCTGCCCATTTTGTGTTTTACTTTATTTCGTTTTTCCAAGATAAATGGTGACATATGGTAACAGTTTTCCTTTGAAAAAAATCCATTGTAAAATCACCCCCAACAGAGCCAGTTTGAGTGCTTGAAAAAAGTATCTTCAAGCAAAGACTTACCCACTTATTTGTTTTATTTTAATGTAGGTACCAGATGTAAAATTCAGTTTTATTATACAACTAGCATTTATGTCCACCATCAGGGTGACATGCCAAACAATATTTTGATTTAGATTAAATTTTCGTTCGTTTAGGGGCAATGTATTTAATTTCCTGGCCGGACAAAATTCAAGGGCCTTTTTTGATTCGGAACGACATCCAGGCGACATTCCCAAAGAGGGAGATCGCTGACAGAGTAAGTCAAAGAGGTGCAGCAGCAGCAGTAGTAGTAGTAGGGCATTGGGCCTGGGCAGGCAGACACTGGCAGATGATAGGCATGTGTAGCCCCGTGTAGCCCCGTGGGACAGGACTGAATTTCCCTCATTATTATATATTATAGTGCCTGGTTTTGAAGAATAATAGATCTGATAGAAAGATAAAAAAAAATAACTTGTCTACAAATTACAGGTTTGGCTCGTAGCATTAATGGCCATCTGTGTTAATCAACTAAACTCTCCTCAGGAACAGGGAAAATGTCTGCCGCAGTCCCTGTAATCACTACAGCGGTCACTACAGCTTCTCCAATCCATAACAGCACATTTTCTGCACTAAAATATACTATTAATTAACTCGCAGTATTGTATATGAGTAATGAGCATCAATGTCAGCCTCTGCTAAGCTGTCACTGTCTCACACTCCAACACCCATCAGTCTGTAACTGCTGCTACTGACAAGTCAAAATGGCCTCCGCACACTTCCATATCTAATGCTTGTCCCTCCCCTTGTAAATGCTGATTGGCCAGAGTGACAAAAATGTAAGGGAAAACTCCCACAGTTTGTTGGACACATCAATCACAGCCATAACAATCAAAGAGAGCTCCCCCTGTTTTTTGGCTACTTCTACCTATCAGTCATTGACAGTAATACCGCCCACAGTCCCGCCCACTTTACCCCTTCAAGGAGCGCCCAAACGGCTTGCAATGGCGCCAAAACAGCTTGTAATGGCGGCTACATGTGGTGATAAATGAATGAATCATGCCTAATTTTCGGTACTTTTGCAGTTCGTTTTCATCAGTTTTGTTGGAGCTAACCCCAGTCTTTCAGACAGCTAACCCCACTCTGCGCATGGATAAATATGCCCCCTCACTAAATCAGTCCCCCAAAGAGGGAGGATGGAGTGTAGCCTGACCTGGGAAGCTCCTAGGTATAATTAGATATATAAGTAGGTTACAGGACTAGGCGCAGGCAGTAATAACATCACAGAATATACATTGTGAAAGTCTTGATTTTCTGTTTCATTTTTATTCATAAAAGTTTCTGAAAAGCTATTTTTACTTCTTTATTGCGCAGACTGTAAAGGACTGGGTTTAGTATCGGGATTACCATGACGTTCAAAAGAGACACAGTCTTAGAGCTCTGAAGAGTATTACTAGAAGCAGGTGGGAAATAAACACATATTAGGGTCAAATATAGTAGGGTGATCACCGTGACGTGGGAGGAGCAGGTGGAGAAGGCTTTGCGTCTTCCTTCTCTTGAAGTTATCTTCATGATGACAGAGATGATGGATATGTATGAGGACACCGTGAGTCCAAAACAGGAGAAACCAAAAAATATTCCTTCTATGAGTATAGTAAGTTCAACTTTGAAAGCGTCTCCGCAGGAGCACTGGAGCAGGGGCACCAGATCACAAAAAATATGATTGATCTCATGGGATGCGCAGAAAGACAACGTGGACAGCAAAATAACAACAACTGCCGGGTCCAACATACCGATAATCCACGTCGTAGCTACTAGTAGAGCGCAGAGCTTTTTATTGAGGATGAGGTAGTAATGCAGAGGGTGACAGATGGCCACGTACCGGTCGTACGACATGACCGTCAAAAAGAAACATTCTGTACTCTCAAAGCCAATAAACAGATAGACTTGGAGCATGCACTCAAAAAAGGATATTGACTTCATGCGTAGGAATGTCAGTAGAAATCTTGGGAAAATAAGGGAGGTGATACAGATGTCCGCAACGGATAAATTGGAGAGTAATAAGTACATCGGGGTATGGAGGCGAGAATCAGTAATAATTAATACGATCAGGAACGTGTTTCCTAGTAGACAGAGGAGATACACAGTCAGGAACACGAGGAACAGAAGAGTTTGCACATGTATGTATTCACTAAATCCCAACAGGATGAATCCTTCTTTAAATGTCTGGTTTTCTGGCACCATTCTGTTTCGTCTACAAAAACTATTACTAAAAAGCAAAAATGAGTACATTTTATAGATATTAGTAACATTTTAATTGAGATTTCCAAAACACCATAACATTCCACGTTTCATCACGAATGCACAAGGTGATTTAGTTCAATGATAATAACTGCAACTTTTTAGTAGTCTAACTACAGTAGTCCATTCCTCCATAGGCTTTCATCGGTCAGAGTGTCAGGCTGAGTGATTAAGACCGAGCCATTCTGCTGCTTACCACAGGCAGTATGATTTGGAGTCAGGGCGTTTATCTAAAATCAGCTAAAGTAACAGAGTGAGAACTCATACGAGTGGCTGATATGCAGCTGCCTGAAAACATGATATTATGCAAAAAACACAACTGTTTTAAAAATAAAAAATAGCAAAATTTTTGAACCATTTATTCTTAAAAACATTTACATTCAGAGGGCAGGATAATATGAGATTAATAGTTTTGACCTCTTGGGCAACAGTGAGACAAATAGCCATGTAATTAATCTATGGCATATATATATATATATATATACATATATATATATATATATACGAAATAAAATGCACAATTTTAAATATATTTATATAATATATTTTGTGTGTGTTTATTGTTATAATTTAATATATTTTATAATATCTAAATATGTATGCATAAATATATGTATATGGAATGTAAACATATAATTTATAGTGGTCAGATGTCCATTTATAAGAAATAAAAAGCAGCAAAGCTAGACGGAGGGGCAGCATGACAGGGGCCAACAAGGACACAGGGTCAGCTTAGAAACATTGTTGTGTAGGGTAGTGGGGTACTTTCAGAGAGCCGGCACGGCGGATGTCCTTCACAATTCTTTCAGTCTCAGTTATGGATCCTTAGGGATCGTCGTGTTCATGGTTCTAAGAAGCTTATTTAGACAAGAGCTTCTTTGATTTGTTGGCATATGGGGGTCTACCATCGAGCTGGTGATTTGCGGCTGGTGGTGTGGTGAGGTTTTGGGGTTCCCAGGGACATGTTTGGTATATTCATTGATGCAGGGGGTGTTTTGTGCCATTCTTTAAAGGGGGCATTTTGGGAAGATGAGAGTTTGGTATTTGTTGCGGGTTTCCTACGGGATGGTCTGCAGCATGGGTCCTCGATGTCACGGAAAAATTGCTATAGTTAGAACGGGGAGGAATACGTGTTTCTTGAACCTGTGGTACCAGGTCTCTGATTTACACAACTTGGAAACGGGAAAACGAGAAGATTCTCATAAACTATTGTTCGTACAAATTTTAAGCTCTGATGTTTTATGTTGCTACCTAGCCTCATAGTAGGCTTTTTATCTTAAATCGAAATGTTGCATATTAAATGTTAGTTTTAAGCCATAATTGACTAGAGGTCCATGGTTCCTTTACTGTTACAGTTTAAAAGCAAATATGCTTATAAAGGTATCTTTAAAAAAAGTCAATAAACTCACCTGTCCTGGAGACGGAAGCCGATAGTAACAGCTGAAATGTTATTACCGGTTCGTTCCTTATAAATGCTTTCTTTCAACCCTTAGAGAATGGAGCACCCGCTGTGTTCATCTGTGTCATAGAGCCCCATGTGTAATAACTAATCAGGTCCTTCAAGATTTTTTTTCCTAATATTTAAAATGTGACTGTCCAGCAACAAAATCCTTATTTTTTATTACATTTTTTATTACATTATTACATTTTATTAAAAAAAAAAAAAAGGTGTTTAAGACAGCCCCCAGATTGAAAATAAAATCATAACTGGCACTTTTGAAAAAATATTTTACCCACCTACAAAAGTGAATGAAAAGAAGCCCCTACCAAGGAATATTTTATTTAAAATAGTTTAGAAATACCCAATGTTTTTATGGTTTTTTTCTTTCTTTTTTTTTTTGCAAGTTATATGGCAATAAGTACAAATAGCGTGTTTTATTTCCGCAAAAACACTGGCTGAGCTTAGGAGGGAATCGTTGACCTTTTCCTAAACTCGTTACAGCAGATCGGCGCCGCCACATTCAATATGGAGAATAGGATCGCCCCGGCATTGTTTAAACCCATGAAGCGCCAGGCATATAAATTGTAACCAATTGCAAGCATTTAATTAATTGTCATCAAGCTGTTAATGGGCATAACCAAGAGAGTCTTTATTCAGTGCTTTCCTGTCTGCCATTATATCCTGTTCCAGGTCACATGACAAGAAATAAGATGAACAAACACATTATCTATTTAATGAAAAGTTTGAGATACCAACAAATAATATTACCGCTGTCACATAAAAATGCCATCTCATCACAGTAATTATATAAATATTTTTAGTTCAATAATTTGAATCTCTTTAACCCATGCATTGATGTTGAATGGCCAAAAACAGAATCACTCCTGGTATTGGGAGGCTAGATACAGACTTCCATGGAGTAAACTGATCTTTTACATACCCAGCCAACCAATTGAATAGCCGTGTACCGGGGAGACCGGCTGCTCAAGAGGGCAATATGCCCTAGCATATGCCCTAGCCAATGTAGTAGAGTCATGGGCCTAGGTAGCCTAAAACAGAATACAGCACAGTCCACTGGGCTTCTCATATCTCCACCAGGCTGATGAGGTCTCCGTTGATGAGGTCTGGTGTCCAGGAGCTGCAGGAAGTGTTGAGGGAGGTCTTGGTGGGCATCCCATAACAAATGGAGTTGATGGTGGAGGTGTCAATCTCCTGACTAAAGATAAAGCCTAAGTCCCATGGGCATTGGTGGCAGAATGGGCAGTGATGTTAGTCTGTCCATGGGGCATTTGTCATTGTGGTGCAGATAGTTGGGGAGGTAGCACTACAGCAGAGGGGAAAGAGTTATGGTTCTATCTCACTTTTCTCATGCAAGAGATGGCAATATGAGTATAATGGTTACTTTCTGACATCCAATTGGTTTTAATATGACTCAACTAATGTGTTTACAGCTAATACATTTACACAAGGGTAATGCCTTACGTGCGCCACGGAGGGTGCTGGTATCACCAGTGTCTATGACACCAGGTACTCCAGTCATAGAGACTGACCATAGCTGCCTCCTCAGCATCTCGCCCCAGACATTAAAGTCCACTTGACTTGGTTGTCATCCACTGTTGGCTCTTAGATGTTGTGCCACCTCTACCACCTGTGATCACCTATCTGGTTCCATTTATTGAAGTCATTTTATTCACTTTATCACTTTCCTCTTGACATGCTTGCCCATCTTTTCTGTGAAACAGCCCCCTTACTATTTTTTACCACGAAAGGAACCTTGCCATACTTCAGAATATATTCTATTTTCACCACATACTGTAATGTTAACTTTAGGTGCGTTTGAGGTGATATCATTTTGACACAACTCATATATCACCCTAAATTCCTACGTTCTCCGAATAGGGCTACACAAGTCTCTCCTCATTAATTAGCTGTTTTTGGTCCTCACAAGTATGAAGAGAAGCTCACACCAAGCTAACTCTAGTTTCCAGCATATGTGCCTATCTCATGCAATAGGTTCCCTTTCACATATGTTCTACGAACAGGCTGGGATTAATTGTCACTCGCAGAAGTTTTTGAAAAGCTAATTTTACTTCTTTGTTCCGTAGACTGTAAAGAATTGGGTTTAGCATTGGGATCACTAAGAGGTTTAAGAGAGATACAATTTTAGTACTGCGGCGAGGATCTTTAGAAGGAGGCCTGAAATAAACACACCAGATTGATGCGTAGAGGAGGGTAATAACCGTCAGGTGGGAGGAGCAGGTGGAGAAGACTTTGCGTCTTCCTTCTAACGATCTTATCTTCAAGATGACAGATATGATGAATATATATGAAACTACAGTGAGACCAAAGCATGAGAAACCAATGGGTATTCCTTCTATAACTACGGCCATTATGACTTTTAAGGTATCTCCGCCGGAGCACTGGAGCAGGGGCACCAGATCACAAAAAATATGATTAATCTCATGGGACGCGCAGAAAGGCAAAGTGGACAGCAAAATAATAATAGCTACTGGGATTAGCATACAAATTATCCAGGTCATGGCTAGTAGTAGAGCACAGCACGTTTTATTAAGAATGACGTAGTAATGTAGGGGGTGACAGATCGCCACGTACCGGTCATAGGACATGACCGTCAAAGTAAGAGCCTCAGTACATTCAAAGCCGATGAACAGATAGGCTTGCAGTAGGCACTCGATAAAAGATATTGATTTCATGCTTAGGAATGTTAGTAGAAATCTTGGGAAAACAAGGGAGGTTAAACAAATGTCTACAACAGATAAGTTGGACAGCAATAAGTACATTGGGGTATGCAGACGAGAATCAATAATAATTAATATTATCAGGAACAGGTTTTCTAGTAGACAGAGGAGATAAACAGTCAGGAACACGAAGAACAGGAATGCTTGCCCATGGATGTATTCATTAAATCCCAACAGGATGAATCCTTCTTTAAATGTCTAGTTCACTGGCACCATTCTGTTTCATAAACAAAAACTATTAATAAAAAGCCAAAATGCGTACATTTTATAGACTTCAGTAATATTATAATTGATATTTGCTAAACATCCGAACATTCTACCTTTCATCACGTCTGCGCAATTGAGGCAAGGTCATTTTGTTTAATGAGAACGTCAACTCTCTAGTAAAACTTACTGAATATGTTTGGATAAATAAAATCAAGCTTTTATATCAGCTTCTATATTCGTAATTATAACAGAATTATTCTGGGTGGCCGGAACCAGATAAAAGTAAAACCTGTCTTAAAAGTTAATTATGGATAATATTTCTTCTCTTTAATCACAAAGTACAAAATACTCTGAAATACAAAAAGCACTCTATGTGGTCATCGTTGACAACAAAATTTTTTATTTCATTTTGTTGCAAAGGACTTCCTTTATCTGAAGTCTTCATTAAGCTTAAAGCTTAATAAAAATTGTTCATCTAGAGGGCAGGGTAATATGATATTAATATTATTCACATGCTGGGCAATTGTTGGACAAATAGCCAATAATGTAATGCATTGGAGAGTCTACAGCACCTAGATGAAAATTTGGTTTATTTTACATATACTTTATTTTTGATAACGTTTTATAATTTTTATACATTTAATATAGTTTATAAAATCTAAATTATGTACAGTCATGTGAAAAAGAAAGTACACCCTCTTTGAATTTTATTGTTTTATATATCAGGACATAATAACAATCATCTGTTCCTTAGCAGGTCCAAAAATTAGATAAACACAACTTCAGATGAACAACAACACATGACATATTACACTGGGTCATGATTTTTTTTTCAACAAAAATAAAGCCAAAATGGAGAAACCATGTGTGAAAAAGTGCACCTTATGATTCAATAGTTTGTAGAACCACCTTTAGCAGCAATAACTTGAAGTAATCATTTCTCTCTGACTTTATCAGTCTCTCACATTGTTGTGGAGGAATTTTTGCCCACTTTTCTTTACAATGTTGCTTCAGTTCATGGAGGTTTGCGATTAAGGTCTCTCTTAAGGTCCTGCCACAGCATTTCAATCGGGTTGAGGTCCGGACTTTGACTGGGCCATTACAACACCTTGATTCTTCTCTTTTTACAGCCATTCTGTTGTAGATTTGCTAGTGTGCTTGGGATCATTGTCCTATTGCATGACCCAATTTCGGTCAAGCTTTAGCTGTCAGACAGATGGCCTTACAGTTGACTCTAGAATACTTTGGTATACAGAGAAGTTCATGGTTGACTCAATGACTGCAAGGTTCCCAGGTCACCACTCCTCCACCACTGTTGTTATGAGGTGTTTTTGCGGTTTTTGAGAAACATTGAGCTGTGCATTATGGCCAAACATCTCCACTATGGTCTTGTCCATCCAAAGGACAATGTTCCAGAAGTCTTGTGTGTTTTGATGCAACTTGGCTAACCTAAGCCGTGCTGCCATGTTTTTTTTTTTTAGCAAAGCAGGCTTTCTCCTGGCAAGCTTTCAAAACAAACCATACTTTTTCAGTCTTCAGTCCAATTGTACAGTCATGAACGTAAACATTTAACATGCTGAGGCCTGTAGAATCTGAGATGAAACTCTTGGGTGAATTTGCTGGGACGTTCACTCCTGGGCAGATTGGCAACGGTCTTTAATGTTTTCAAAATTTTGAATAAACCTTCTTATAGTAGAATGATGGACTTGGCTTTATTTTTGTTGAATAAATCATGACATGGTGTAATATGCCATATGTTGTTGTTCATCTGAGGTTGTATTTATCTAACTTTTAGACCTGCTAAGGAACAGATGATTGTTATTATGTCCTGATATGGAAAACCATAGAATTCAAAGACTGTGCACTTCAACTGTATAAATATATATACAGTATACAATTTAATAATAAATATTATATATATAATTTTAATAATATATATTATAAATTATATATATATATTAAATTATATATATATAATTAAATGTTATATATATATAATAATAATAAATATTATATATATTAATAATAAATAGTATATGATGAAATATATAACGTCAAAACTGCAGAATCAAGAAGCTGTGAAGAAGCTGCAAAGAATTGTAACCTGAGGTTACAGAAAAATATAGAACTGGGAGGGATAAATGTCCCTTGAACCTGAAGAGGAAAAATGAAATTAAACTCCTACATATATTAAAGCGAAATTCATGTTTGATTCTCAATGATATATAGGATAGAGAGAAGATGCTCATGGGGCTATTGTCAGCAGTACATTTTAGGCTCAAAGTCTTGTGTTGCTTCCTAGCCTCATAGTAGGTTTATGACGACACTTTTTGATGGAATATTTTTTTCATTCTGTCTTTATTATCTTAAGTTGAAATAGTGAATTTTATGGACAGATTGGAGAAAACGCCATACTGAAAATAAATCTATCTCTTAATAAACATCACTGCCTTTGGTTCCATATTATTTCTTTAAATTGTATATCATGGAACGTAAGCCAATTTAGCCTAGTAATTTTCCAACATAATTAGTGAGATCGGAGGAAGGTATTACAATATTTAGTAATAAATGTTGCATAATAAATGTTAGTTCTAATGTTTAATTGACTAGAGGTCAATGGTTCCTTTACAGTTATAGATTAAATGCAAATATGCTTATAAAAGTATCTTTAAAGAATGTAAGTTTTAATGAACTGACCTGTCCTGGAGACGGAAGCCGATAGTAACAGCTGAAACGTTATTACCGGTTCGTTCCTTATAAATGGTTTCTTTCAACCCTTGAAGAACGGAGCACCCGGTGTGTTAATCTGTGTCATAGAGCCCCATGTGTAATAACTAATCAGGTTGGGTTTAATTGTTACCCACGGCAGGTTTCGAAGAGCTAATTTTACTTTTTTGTTCCGTAGACTGTAAAGAATTGGGTTTAGCATAGGGATTACTACGAGGTTTAAAAGAGATACACTTTTAGTACCGTGATAAAAATCTAGAAGAAAAAAATTCCCTGTTTTCCTGTTATTTAAGGGATGTGCGTTTAGCGAATATAAAGTATTTTGGGGTTTAATTGAAATATAGGACTTCTACGGTGTCACAAAAAGAGACATGGGCCCAGTAAAGAGATTTGTCAAAGTTCCACACTTGTTTCAATTTTGACCCCACAATATCTGAACTTTCTGTTCTTTCACATAGTTACAAGAAACATGGTGAAAGTGGATGTGAAAAAAAGCTTTCTTTTTGTTTGTTACGCCAATTCTGAAAGCTACATGAAATATGGGAATATGCCCCTAATCATATTCAACGGGCCGACTAATGCTTGAAAATATGTAGTTTTATTGAGTGATGTTGAAATATGGGGCCTCTAAAATCTAGTAATCTGTCAAAATTCCAAAACGAACGTGTATGTTCCAATTTTTACCCTGCAACATCAAAAAAACATACCCATACATGTGGGGTATGCTGTACTGGGGTGGGGGGTGTTTGTACAAAATGTGTTAAAAATGGGGAAAACCATTTTTTTTGGACCAGTTGTTGCTAAACCGACAAAATAAAAAGTGTTAAAATTACCCTAGAGAAACGCTTTGGATAAACCTTTTTTCAGCAATTTTTTTGTCCTTGCCACTGTTAGGGCCCAACCCGCAGCCACCAGTCAAGTCAAAGGGTTACTTCACTGAGGTTATGCCGCCTTATAATAAATACCAACCTATATAGTGACATAAATTCACTGAAAAACGAGTTACTGAGAGCTTACAATTAAGAAAAATCAGAACCCCTATGCAAGTTACCCATGTGTGGCCATGAGAGTGCCTAAGGGTCATTATTCATGAATATTATAATAATAAGTGTAAATGTTGCAATTTTCAACATGAAAGTGTTTCCCAAGCGTTGACTTACTACCATCTTAATTTGAAGGGACCTAACTGACTTTTATTGTTTTTAATTGAGTGTGGCATATAATTTAAAACCAATTAGCAGGCATCATTTATTTGGTTTAAAAAAACCTGTTTCAAAGCAATAAGCCAGTTTTTTTAAGTCAAGTCACTGTTGTTGAGCGCTTCACTTCAAGTAGCATGCAGTCAACTGCATTTCGAATCGAGTCCTTGGAAATCAGCGAATTCACCCATTTTTTTGTGTGTTGGAGTGATTGCGATTGTTGAATTTCCTAGCCCAAGTCTCACAACTGACAAATTGTGTTTTACGCAATGTTTAGTGAGCCAACCAAATGTCAATATCACGTTAGGCAGACGTTAAGTTTGAGTTAAGACTCTTGTAAACAACATTTGGATATTGAAGCATTTACAATTTTCATTTTGATTGCAATATAATAAATATTTTTTCAATGCAAACTCTGCACTATTCAGTATACAAAACATTTGTAAATATAAAGAAACGCTTCATTAGAATGAGATTTTCGAGATCTTGAAACATTCTTGATACTTTTTATTGAGTTGAGTATATTCATGAAATTCAGTATGTGAATAAGAAGTAGTTATGAATTTATTATCATTATAAGTATATGAATTCGATTGTTTTATTGTTTGGTAGTTGGTTGCCACATATAAGAAAATCACAATTATTTGAAGACGCACCGGATATTATTTAGAGAATCTGAAATTTATTTTTTGCTTTATCCTCATTCGTAAAAGTTTCTGAAAAGCAATTTTGACTTCTTTATTCCGCAGACTGTAAAGGACTGGGTTTAATATCGGGATTACCATGACGTTTAAGAGAGATACAGTCTTAGTACTGCGGAGAATATTGTTAGAAGGCTGGAAATAAACACATAAGAGAGACAGATATAGCAGGGTGATCACCGTGACGTGAGAGGAGCAGGTGGAGAAGGCTTTGCGTCTTCCTTCTAGTGAAGTTATCTTCATGATGACAGAGATGATGGATATGTATGAGGACACTGTGAGACCAAAAGAGGGGAAACCCAAGAGTATCCCTTCCATAAATATAGTAACTTCAACTTTTAAAGTGTCTCCGCAGGAGCACTGGAGCAGGGGCACCAGATCACAAAAAATATGATTGATCTCACGGGACGCGCAAAAAGTCAAAGTGGACAACAAAATAATAACAGCTGCCGGGTCCAACATACCAATAATCCACGTCGTAGCTACTAGTAGAGCGCAGAGCTTTTTGTTGAGGATGAGGTAGTAATGCAGAGGGTGACAGATGGCCACGTACCGGTCGTACGACATGACCGTCAACAGGAGATATTCTGTACTCTCAAAGCCAATGAACAGATAGACTTGGAGCATACACTCAAAAAAGGATATTGACTTCATGCGTAGGAATGTTAGTAGAAATCTTGGGAAAATAAGGGAGGTGATACAGATGTCAACAATGGATAAATTGGAGAGTAATAAGTACATCGGGGTATGGAGGCGAGAATCAGTAATAATTAATATGATGAGGAACAGGTTTCCTAGTAGACAGAGGAGATACACGGTCAGGAACAAGTAGAACAGAAGAGTCTGAGTGTGAAGGTACTCATAAAATCCCAACAGGATGAATCCATCTTTAAAAGTCTGGTTTACTGGCACCATTCTGCTTCTTATGGAAAAATAATAAAAATTAAAAATTGGTGATATCATAATAAAAGGATCGCAAAACATCACAATATTCCACCTAGTATCACGTATCCACAGTGTTAACTAAGGCAGAATTTTCTTTACTAAAAATATAAGATTTTTGGTTTTCTAAAATAAACTGGGTATAGCATCAAATTTTTGTTAATTTGGAGATTTTTAAATCAAACAATCTATTCTGGTCATTTCAATAATAAACATAATTATTTCTGGATTACAGGATCGTTGAACATTGAGATTAACCCCTGAATTATATGATTTCACGATACATCTCTTAAGTAAACTTGTAGACCTAAAGGGCAGATGACTGTTATATTAATAATTTAACATGGTAGGTGCTAAACACTACAATTTCAATTTTAAATGAAAGAAACCCTTTTTTGGTCAACATCTGGACCATAGGTGTATGACACATTACTTAGATTAAAACAGTTTAGTATAATTTGAAATTGAGGACTTTTATGTAAAAAAAAAAAAATATTATTGTCTAGTAAATGTTTTTTTTTCTACTTTATGACGGCATTACGATAAAACCATGGATGTCAAGATCTGTGTAGCAAAATAGCTCAAAATAATAAAAACAGCTATGTTTTGTAGACCAAAGTTATGGCTTCTAGCGTTTTTTGGACAAATTTACAGGGAAATAAATCTGTTACAAATGTCAAACACTCTCTGAAAACCCATTTACTCAAAGAAGAATGCGACCTACCTGCATAATGCCGTCAAACTCCGTCTTAGAGATCCCACCTAGGAGATTCCCACACCACTGACTTCTCCACATCACCCACAAACAGGTCTCCTTCTGTCTCGTGCCCTCACCACCACCTAATAGATTGACAGCTCACAAGATCCCAAACTTCGTCTCTGTTTCTACCAGTGCGTCTTAACATGCGTTAACCTTATTGTCAAATTCTATATATATTGTTAGTGTTAATGTTTTTGTAAAATTTTCACTGCCCCCCCCCCAAATATAGCATGAACATTAACTATATTCAAAATTAATAGCAATTAAAGATTGGTCCCAAAATATACTAAAGGACAGTACTGTTTTTTTCTGTTCTTAATGATCCATATACTGTGACATCATGACATCATGTTGCGTCTTGGCTTGTTAGTAAACCTATTGACTGATTTATCATTCTTATATATTGTTTTAAGATAAAATAGTCTTGTGTGGTCCTTTTCGGAGTTTAATGTAAAACTTTAATGGTAACTAAATAAAAAAAAATTCTTATCCATTAATTAGGGCATTAATAGTTAATTTGGTATTATTGGTTCTCTTTTATTCCCATAATCTCCTTGTTTTTGCGTTTACCTGTTATAAATATTTTTAAATGGAATCTTAGATGACCTTGATAAATAATCTATCCTGTCTTTGCATATTTTTCTCTAATACTGTATTACAGAATTTTGTAAAATGCAGATTTTACAAAAAAAAAATAGACTGACGATGTTCAATAATAAATATTTTTATATTAAGTTTTAATGTTTAATCTAGTTCTCTGGCCCCTGTGTAGATACAGTAGAAAAGCAAAAGTATTTAGAAAAGTTTCTTTAAAAATGCAGATTTTAATAAACTAACCTGTTTCAGCAGACAAAAGCACGAATTCGTAACCGAAATGTTATCACCGGTTTGCTCCTTATAAGAGTTTTCTTCCAGCCCTTGAAGAATAGAGCTGTTAACCGGCACCTAGTCTACTAATCTGCGTCATTAAGTCCCGTGTGTAATAATTAAACAAGGACTATGATAATTATCCTAATATTTTATATTTAGCTGTCCAGCAGGGGCATCCCCCATGTTAAATTATTTGTTCCTAGGAAAAACATACATGCAATTTCTGAGATTTTAGGTTTTTTAGAAGGTATAAGTTTGTGAAGCCTTATTTAAAAGGATGCAGATGTATTGTGTAAGGGGTTAGAGTATCAGGTGTTGAATTTGAATTTTTTTTTATTTGTATTTACCGTATGTTTTAAGGTAAATAATTTACATTTATTTTTAACCCATTCATTGCAGTTCCAACAATAGAATCACTCATATTACAGAGAGGCTTAAATGATGTAAATAGGTCAATTACAAACTAAACTGGTCGATTGAGCAGCAGCATACTGGGAGCCCCAGACACCCCTGATAATGGAGCACATTGGATGCCACCATAGGCTTAGGCAGCTTAGGCAAGAATACACCACTGGCTGACCCAAGTGGAGAAGTGAGGACCTCAGAAGATGATGGAAAAATGAGAAGTCCTCAGGGCTTTCCATATCTCCTCCAGATGGTGTCTATGTCACTGAGGTCTAATGCCCAGGAGCTGTTGCAGGTGTTAAAGCTGGTGGATAGTGGGGATCCTTCAACAGCTGGAGCTGTCAATCACTGACTAGAGGAGCGTTAAAGAGGTGCTGGTTTACCCAAGCTTGCTGGAGGATAATTAGTATAATGTTTGGATATTGGGCCCTAGGGAAACATATACTATTTGGACAAAAAGTGCAGGTGAACTTCATTGGTTGATGGCAGAGGAGGCCCCTGCCGGCGACCAATAGAGTGGCGCCAGGATTTTAAATGTCCGTATGAGCAAAAGCTGCTGCGTAGTGCGTACCATGTTAACCCAATATTAAAAAAAATCCTTCTACAAAAAACGGCAAAAAAAGAAGAAAAAAACGAACACGAAGAATGTATAGAAATATTCACCCGAACCAAACACAGGAACGGGCGAATATTTGTGGAATACGAAGATTCCCCCCCCCCCCCGCCACGAAGACGAACACGAAGAGTTGGCTGGCGCCCAAGTCTGCTATTAAGTATGCCAAGTATGAACATCTTCCTATAAAACGTTACTTGGTGAAGCTCAACAATAACAAAGAACTGCAAACGATATTTTGTGATTTTTATTGCTCTTATTTCAAAAAGAAACAAAGAAGACATATGCAGCTTACAAACGGATCCCAAAGTTGGATTGTTTATTGGCTTTTATTGCTTCATCTCTAAAGTAACATTTCCGGATCTTGTGTTTTACTGTAAAAAAAAAAAAAAAAAATCTCAGAGTAAATAATATAAAAAATAAAATAAAACCAAGAAATGGGAAAAAAAAAGTTCTGATGAATAAGGTTTACTGTATGATTTTGGAAGAAACACTTTGATTCATTAACAATGTGTCTCTGCAGGCGATCTACCTGGGTGATCCCAAAATACCCTAAATCCCCCAAAGCAGATACCTCAATGGGGCATCTATCAGCAGAAAAGAAATAAGGCGCCGGAGACGAAAATATAAAGTAATTTTCCACAGCTACAAATCACCGTTTATATTCCTCTGAGGGTTAAACGCATAAACACATAACCCAAAAGGGTTTTGATAAACTAAATATAAAAAAACAAAACAAACAAACAAAAAAAATAGCGGCCATGTTCCTTACCTGCAGGGAGAGTTATACTCGGCCTCGGCATGCTCACCTGAAACAGGACGGAACACTGTATTGGTTAATAACAATTTTCTTTGAAAAATAAATAGCGTATATATATATATAACAACTTTTTAAATGAGCCGGCCATGAGTCTCTAGAAATATTAACCCTTTAATGCCCCATCGTGAAGATTCCAAATGTGTTACCCAAATGGCTCTAATACCGGTCCTCATGGAAAGGATATGTTTGGAAATACAGCTGCCCTCACGTACCTGGATCATAATAATCATAAACCAGAACATTTGCTGGCTGCAGGTTTTTCACTGGAGTTTCTTGCTCAACGGAAAAGGAAAACTGTTCTGTTTCATGCCTCAGCTGCAGGAGAAGAGACAAAAGTCATTTAAAGCTCCTAATTTTTGGGGGGTATAAGGTTTGCCTTGTTTCTTCATGTCTTAATGAACTGGGGACTTGGTGGTGGAAAGGCTACCGATTATCTCTGCTGGCTTATAATGTCATTGTTGGTCCTCTTTGGTTAAGTGGGGATCGTGATATTTTCTTTATTTCAATCATGTTATATTTAAATATTTTTTCCAAGAGCAACTTCAACCCCATCAAAGGGGATTTAATAAACCGTATTTGTATCTAGAACTGGAGATAGGGAATAGAGATCGGATGTTTGATGAGTTAGAAGGCTCATAAGGAAGCAAAACGTGTAGGTAAGAAGAAAGTCTCCAGATCTATGAGAATACAATTTAAATATCACCGAATAAACCATATATCACCTCTTCCAAGTACATTGTGACTTTTTCTGCAGTCGCCTCAGTTCTCTTCACAAGTGGATTCTTCTCTAACTGGAGAAACAGTAAATTAGACAATTTAATAACGTCTCTAATAAAATAACTGAACCAAAAAAGAACAATTGAGCAAGAAAACCGAGGAGAGCGTCACAAAACTCCAAGAAAGATGTGAAGAACATCATTTTGGGCGATTGATGAGATACTGAAATGGCTGAATTCCACCAACATGTAAAAGTAATTTATTTAAACAAAACCAAGTATACTTCATGTAACTGAAACCCATTGATTTATTAGCTAAAAATGTAACAAAGTAATACCACAGATCATACGCCAATTTCTTGAACATAGGTTGTGTATGTAATAGAACATTTTGCATATGTAAATTCTGATCACAGAATAATGAAGATACTATGTTGCAGGCAATATTAAGCACCTGTAAGCAAGTAAGATCGTTCAAAACTAACCCAAATGCCAAATCAATAACTTTAAAGAACATGCAACATTGTCATTCCTAGTGCTCACCTTTTCAATGCTTTCCTTAGATGATATAAATCCTGATAGAAGTTCTACCTCCACAATCGCCATGTTGGAGGAAATTCGATTCCCACAGTAACTAAAAAGAAAAAAGGAGAAATGCAAGGGTTCCAGAAATTTTGGAAGAGCAAATTGTTGCAAAAAAAAAAAAAGGCATGCATGCATGCATAGGGCAGCCTTTTCTGGGAGTGTTATGATAAGGGATGAGTTTCAACAACCAGCTTTGCCTAGAGCTTTCTTATTGTGCTTGTCACATGGAGGAACATCATACATACTAGAACATGTAATAGGGGGACATTCTGCATTTGTTAATTTTACCTATAGAGTTATATAATAAACCACAGCACACTACTGTTCAGAAGTTCATAGAAAACAGGAAAACAAGGACATTTTTGGCTGTGACATAATTGCAGAAAGGGTTTTTTTTAACGATCCATTAGCCTTTTAAACGTAAACTTGGATCAGTGAACACAACGTGCTATTGGAACTAGGCTTGTGCATTTGTCTTCGGGCGAACATGAAAACGAACACAAAGAGTGCGTTTTCGTGTTCGTTCCGAAGACACGAAGAAGAGAAGACAGCGGCGGTAAAACGCAGGCGAAGACGAAGACACACACACGAAGAATCTTCGTCTACTAATCTCCCCGGTCCCTTCCCCATCTAGCCTATCTTCACAGCATTGCGGGAGTTGACTGAAGCGGAAATCCGCAGGTTCGTCGTCAGGGGTTACAGGGCAGTGCAAGTGAGCCTATTGGTAACCTGCAGGGTCTTCCTCTGGCATCAACCAATTGGAATATATTTTAATTGAATAAATGCAAATGAGCACACTAACATATATGGCTAATATAGCTTCGGACAGAATGCTGCCCTCTGTTGGTTAGATACATTAAGTAGCATAATAACTTTGGATTTCAAGCATATGGAACAACGCTACTTAATGTAAAACCAACAGAGGGCAGCATTCTGTCCGAACATATATTAGCCATATGGGGCCGTGTGCTCATTTGCATTTATTCAAATAAAATATATTCCCATGATCCTTTCGTCTAACAGTTTAATACATTGCCATTGGAGCACAGGAGTGATAAAAGGCCTCTGTACGCCTATGAAGATATTCCATTAAAAATCATTTACAACATTAACCCCGCCTGCGCTGAATTTCTGATCCATTTTTATGTTATTTTAATGGACAAAATTTGCATTTCTTTCAAAAACAAGGAAATTCAATAGTGACCCCAAACTTTAGATTGGTAGTGTATAAACATGTATAGAATTGGCCAACTTTAACCCCTTAATGACAAGGCCCGTACATGTACGGGCTCAAAATGCATTGTTTTCAATGGGTTTAGGGACCGCCCATTGTCCTTAAGGGGTTAAGCATATTTGACACATCTAGGTGGGGTATTTTTACACCATCAATGTTAACCCCTTCTCTTTCTGTCTAGATGCATGCGGGATATAAATCTAGAACAGCTTATAATAAATGCATGCCTTCTATTGAGTTTTCTATGATATTAGTTGCACCCAAGACCCTTTTCTTCTCACCTGACCTCCACGAGTATCTCAAATCTTTTCTGTGCTGCGAGGAGACAGGCTGCGGGCTGCGTTCTCACACTCAGAGCGAAATAAGTAACAGATTTAGCAAGGAGGACATGGTATTTCAGATGAGCCTGAAGAGTGACGCACAAAATGACTTATTCACTAAACAGAGAATTATATCAAAGCTAAAAACAAAAACTTGCCGTAGCACATATGTTATATATATAGAATATATAGGATATGGTATCACTTACCTGTACATACACACAGCCTCTCCCGGTGGCTGCTACTGTATACGTCCCCGGGATATCGGGCAGTGGTTCTTGTTGAAGAAGTAAACTTTTGTACTTGTCCACGACAAAATGCGTTTGAAACCCTGAACTTGAATGGACTTTGACTTTTACATCCCTATTCTCGGTGAACGTAGCCTTTGCATATTTAGAAAGAGCATGAAGAGCCACAACAGTGTCCTAAAAGAAAAAAAAAACTTTTTACAAATGTTGTAATAATATCAATAATGTTTATACTCAAAATAATCACACATTCAAGTATAAGAACAATTCTAATCACAGGTCTTTCAAGGGATCCATATATAAAGTTAACCTTATTTGCATGCATCTACCCAGAATCCCTTGTGGTTGTGGCAGCACCATGAGATTTTTCAGGGAAAAACAAGCCTTCTGGCGTGTCTGGTGTCTGTAGATGTGTGTTTAATAATACTTCTACTACCCTCTTTAATTTAAGTGGAAGGGTTTTCCTATCACCTTTACTCACCATAACTTATGTAAGGTCAGTTCCAAATGAAATCATTTACTGGGTCTATAGAAAACATTGTGTGTTCTTGAGTGACATCTAGTGGCCTCTTATGGTACTATCATCCAAAAGTAAATCCTTGCACAGCTGAACTATTATATGATTAGTTTTGTGGTTGTTATTATTATAATGTATATACAGTACCAAAAAACATGATGTGTAAAGTTTAAAAAATAGCCTCATCACTGAATGAATGGTCCAATCATCAAGCACATTGCTATCAAGATAAAACCACATTTAAAACTTTGTATAACAATCACTTTTATGAATAAAAGAAAACATACAATGAGCATTGTCCCAGATTAATACTGAAAGTTATTTTTCACCAATGGACTTTGTGTATATTGACTCATAATTAGTCATGGAAAAGACATTAAAAGGCTGTGATCGATATAAACCTTCTCTTGTTGTAATTGAAGTGAGTACATATTAAAAAATAGCTAGAATATACAATAAAAGGTCTTACCTGGGTGGAAGCAAATCCTCCCCATGGATTTTGTTGTTTGACAACCCAGCTGACAATATGTGAACTCTCCTCAATATCTTTGTGGGAAACTGTTTTATCTGAGAGTAAAGCCAGAAGAACATACGAGGACACCTCAATGCCCCCACTGTCGCTGGACTCCACAGTCCAGTACTTGCTTCCATCTGAACAAAATATAAAAATAAATTAGAAAAGCGAGAGAAGCTTAGATACCATGAGTCTGTTACATGATCACAACGTTATGATAGTAATGGTGTCTCCTTACCTTTCCTTATTGCTTTCTTCTCCAAGAGTCCCAACATGTGATGTCTGAGACTACTGTCTCCTGTCAACGTAAAGGCATAAGCCAGAAGAGCTTGGCTATAGGTGTTGTTTACATTGTTTGTTGCATTCTTCAAACACTTCAAGGTGTTCTCCACAATGCTACTCTACAAACAGACAATATTATCCAATCTCCATCGCAGGTGAGATGTTAAACAACTCAAGAACCTGATAACATTTCACAAAGTTCTACTTCTTTGTTAAACAGATTTAATTAATCGTCATACAACTAAAAAACACATTACCAAGTGGTTATGTTATGTGTTTTATATTAATTTATTCTAAAGTAGTGTTAATATAACCAGTTCTTCCATGAACCTCCAACATTTCCCTTTTACAGAATGATTATATACAGTATATTATGAGATTGTCATTATCAACTCTGTATGTTATTTCATAAAACAATAGACAGAACTCACATTATACACAATTCCACTTTCCAGCAGAGCGATAGTTATGTAGGCAGCAAATGTGACTTCATCATCCACTCCACTCTGGAAAAAGATCATTTATATTATATATATATATATATTCATTTGTGATCAAGAAGTGTCCATACTGGGATACTGTGGTTTTACAATTTTGTTAGTTTTGGTTATATAAAAAAATATATAATAAATAAGATTCTTAAGAATAAATTAAGAAAAAAATTAATTTAAATAACATATTTTTGTAAATTCTTAAATGTTCAATTGATATTCATCTTAAAGCCACCAAAAATCTTTTACTTGGTATTCGCAATGATCTAAATAGTAAACCTATAATATGTGAGGTTTATCATATAGTATGTAGGCAAACGTGACAAAATGGCACTCAAACTTGATAAGTTAATAAAGTATTCAATTATTTTGGTACAGTGTATTTTTTATTTTTCTTACAAGAAATATTATCTTGGTCACGCAAAAAACGAGCATTAAATTCAAAAAGGTTTAAGAGCAAAGCAACTGAGAATGGGCAGCTGCTTAATACCCTAGCCTATGGTGCGTCCCTGCTTGGAATGATTTCATGTTTTATCTTATTTGTGGAATTACAGGGGAAAAAAAATTCCTGTAGCATATCAGTCACGTGACCCAACGCAAATTTTCTCTGCATAAAGGGAATTGGCAACCTTACTGTATACTCAGTCTGCATGGGCTTTGTCAACAGAGCCCAGCTGGTATTTATCTAAGCTTACGTGAGCAAGGAAATCCATTTCTGAACTCCCCTTTACACTTGGGGTGAACCACAAACAAAAAAGGTTTAAGGGCTAAATTGTCGACACTGGAAAAAGTTTGAGCTCACTTGATTAAGCCCATGAGTCTTGGGTGCTTTGATTCCATTGGCCTCACGTTTTGGTTCTGGTCTATTTTTCTTCTGTAATGGCACGAATCAACTAAAACTTTAGACATTCTTCACCATAGGGTAGGCTATTAAGACTAGATTTATTAAATATGCAAATTTAGACAGTGAGTTTGTTTTCTTTAGTTATTTACCATATTCATCCAAAATGTAGTAGTGTAAAATGTTATCTTAAAAGATAATGTGGAATGTTACACATTTTATTATTGTACTATCATTGGCCTATGCCCAGCGTTCAGGATCATATGTTCTGCCATTATGTATGTAGCCAACGCTAGCATGTCTTATGATGATTAGCAGACAACACTCGTTACTCCCATTTTTTATAAATGTAATCATAGTATGGACACCTTCAGTTGGTTGTTGAACAAAGTCCCAACGCTTTGGAAGCAGCCATTGGGCAACTGTTGTCTGCTCAACCACCTCACGGCTTCTTGAATGTGTTGTTCCTCTATGTAGACGAGCTCTCGCGCTTGACCGAAAGATCTTACCACAAACGCCGTGAGCCTACAAAAGGAGCATAGTTTGGAGTTTTGCGTTGACAGACTGTAGTTAGCCAAGAGATCTAAAAGTAGTAGAGATAGTTATATTACCCTGCCTAAGCATCCAATACACCCTTTTCAAAAAGAGTTAAGCTGAAAAGAAATAATACGGTTGGTGGCTGAGAGTCAAAGTTTAACTACAAAGGGTGAATCAGGGATCGCCGATTACCCACCGTGCATCCAAAATAAGATTAGTAACAATCACCTCTCTCTAACTTTCCTCTGCTAATAAATCAGTGTTATAATTTCTGGCACATACCATGTGTTACCCTCAATGTCTTTTTTGCCAAATGCACTATATGAGCCATCGTCATGTTTGAACAGCAACTGTCTTTGGTACCCTAAAAGAAAAAAAAAATGTTCTATATATCCAACAGCTAAACTTTTGCCTTTTATATATATATATAATATATATATATTATTTATAATAAGCCCAGAAGGGCTTATTTTCCCTAGAAAATCTCATGGTGCTGCCACACAACCACAAGGATTCTGGGTAGGCATATGCAAATAAGGTTAATAATTATCACCTTTGCCTCTATAGCCACTTTATACATGTATCCCTTGAGAGTAATTGCCCGCTGTACAGGACAGCCTTTATAGGCTGTCACCCCAAGAATTCCCACATATGCTTGTAGGTCGGTTGTTGTTGTGTTTTTTTTTTTTTTTTTTTTTTTTTTTTTTTTTGTGTTTCACCAACCTGTGATTAGATATCCCAGAGCCGTGTCTCTTAGTTGGGGTGTTAGTTGCTTGGTGCTCTGCAGATATTGCATGATATGAATATTTGGAGCAAAATTTACCATATTCTGCTCACCACATCCAAAAGGCAATTTTAGGGATTGCCCCACATTATTAATGGCACTTCCCATGACATCACCTGCCAAAAACATAGGATTTGAATATCCGGTAAAGAGATCTGCCAACATACATTTTCAGCTCTTCTGTCTAATACTACTAAAAAAAATAGTAAGTAAACCACATATCTCAATTTAGGCTCTTAGTGCATAGCTGGAATATAAAAACATAATTTAGCCAAAAATGTAAATATAAAGCTTAAAATAACATGATAAAATTAAATAAAAATAATGTTTTCAAGTATATCATACTATCCTTGGATCCCATATGCTTTATTTTAACCCAAAATTCTTATACATAAAAAATTATCTTTTTATTTTTTTTGCTATTTTTATTTTGTGATTTATTATATTGTTGTTTTATTTTATTAAATTGTTTCTCTCCTCACCTACTACCGTGATCTGCGCGTATTCGGAGCCCGGCACAAGATTATATGGAAGCTTTAATGACATTTCTTCTTGAATGCTGTTATCTGTTGGAGGAAAAACATATGACAGTTCATTTTAATATAAAAAATATTCAACATAACAGATTTTAGCACTAGAGTGGCTTTTAAAATGTTAATTAGCTACTTTTCTATCTGTTTCTAAATGCTACTCTGCTATCATAACCAACGTAATACTTTCAATACAGATATGAAAAAGAAGATGGAGTGAAACCTCTAAAAACTCTAGATAGTTTTTTTTCCACACGAATAAAAATCACATTTTCTCAGCAATTTTTAGAATTACAAATTCAATTTAAAATGTTGAACGTTTTGCCCATGTCTACTAACTAACATGGCAGAGAAGAATGGGTAATAAAAAAGTGTAAGTGAAAAAGTAAAAAAAAATAAAAAATTTAATAGAAAGTATGGGGAATTATTATTATTTATTGTTTTATATAGCGCCATCATATTCCGTAGCGCTGTACAATGGGTAGACCGGACATAACAAGTAGTATGTAGCATAACAATTTTGATTTACAGAATTTTATTAAGCATATCTGACATACCTGATGGACAAAGCAGGAATGTCTGTGTGTGTTCTTCTAGGACCCCCCTGGGCTATAAAAAAAATATATTAATCATAAAACAATTAACAAAAACACAACTTAAATAAGTAAAGCACAACACAACATAGATCAATCTGTATGAACACAATAGCCTTTGCCACTGGAAGATATAGGGCAGATTTAGGGCAGATTTGTGCTTTTTTTATGGTTTTGCAGCTCCTCTAGTGATGTAATATAGTGACATTTCTCATCTCACCTTCACTTTGATGTTTTTTCCCACCGAGTCAGAACGATATTTCTTTTTCTGCTCAAAGTCCGTTCCGACGCAGCCTCCCTCTTGCTTCCAGGTGGTACTTCTAACCTGGACTTTGATGGTCCCTTAGACATGAAAACAACAACAACACTATTACGTATACCTCTGGTAGTAATGGCTATTTTTAAATATGTTTTAAATTATGTTTTTAAGCTGTTTGTACAAACGTGTCAGCTACATATATTAAAAAATTGAATTTTAAACTCATTTACAAGCCGCCATGTATTTAACACCATTAAGATCTGTGTCATCTTCTCTGTTTTCCATATTCCTACCTACGGAATTATTGTTACATTTGTACATATGGTCATAAATAAGAGTCTCCTTTCTATCTGCTCAAAGCTACAGCTCATCAGATGTTTTACACAGAGGTCAGTTGGTCGCCTGGTCAACCTACACCATTAAGCGGCCTAAAAGAAGGCAGATACAATGCCGGTCTGTCCGACAGTATTTGAATTACTTGTTCTCAGTCTATGAAATGCTTTGTTCAGTTAATTCTGTGTTACCTATTTTTGTCGCAGTTACGTTCCAGGTAAAGCTGCTAGACTGATCTGCACAGAGGCAGCTGTACTGCTTCTTTGTACCATGGACAATAGTATACTCCATCGAATCAGGAAGGGACGCCATCACCTATTGCCGAAAGACAATAATTGTGTGATTACGAGAAATGTATAAGACACGTATATAGCAGCATGAAGTAAACATCTTTGGACAGTATGGTAGATTGGTTATTTGTTCACATGACGATTCGTAAAATATAATGATGTCATTGATTTAATGTAGTATGTTCCGTGACTTCATAGTGATGTCATACATTGAACAATACGGAATAACTTAGTCATGAGTGAACATTATTGCGAGTCTGACTATTAATAATTTTGACAGAGGAGATGTGTTGTCTAATTTCTATGCCAGTTGGGACTCTGGGGCACAAAACCATCACTCCGCCACGCTGGTTATTTACCACCATGCAGCGCTTTAGATAGCTGAAGACCAGGGCGGTGAGCGGAAACTCCTCTCCCAATACCACGGAGTAGGGTAGGGTCAAGTCAATGAAGTAAGGCTTGAAAGTGGTGAGTTCCACATCATTTATCTCTCCAAGGCCCGACTTCCCGAGGCAGAAGGCATCCGTCACCCACTTGGTGATACTATCGGGTGCTGTCACGTTTAATAGGGAATGGCCCTGTCGTCTGCAAGAGATTAAAGTAAGTGCAAGAACATTTCACTTCATTTTGCTAATGAACATTATCCATGAGGGACTAAAACATATTGCAAGCATTCTGTACTTGTTTCAACCTAAGTAACCACATAAAATTTATTTTTTATCATTTCCTTCAATTTTCATTAAAAAAAATTGCTAAAACTGGGTTTTTAAGAACTATTTTTCCCATGTGCTTCATAACCTCCCTATAGGTGACGCCAATCATAAAAATACCATAATTTATAACAGATAATATTATTTATCAACACTCTGTACTAGTTCTAGGTTCTGTTTATTCTACATGCTTAGCTGTTCTAGATCACCCTACATTCCATACTGTAGAGATCACAAATCATTGACCCTTACCCTACAACCACCAGGTCATATAACCACGTGTCTGGGAAGAATGTCCTCGTCTGAAAATCTTCTGGATTCTCTTCACTTGAATCTGTGGAAAGGAGACATCAAAATAAGTAAAAAAAATAAGAACTAATGGAGAATGAACCATGTAGACGGGGTAGACTGGTACATATGCCAACAGGGGAACCTCGCATGCCATGCCATTTAAATACACCTTGAAGAACGTGATAACGACAATGTAATTGACATCATGGTGCTATATAAAACAATAAAAAAAAATATATATTAATAATAATAATAGATTACTTACTAACAGGGGGATCTGTATCCTCAACGATCGACTGTTTTTTATTAAACATTCGTAAAGTGAATTTCGAAACCAAACATGACACCGGCTTACGGATCTTCGCGTTGGTGAATATTTTGAGACCGCTTTCCTGTTTAAAAAAAGAAAAGTGAGGGGATAAAGAATTGGGGCAATTTCATGCAAATAAGCTTGTGTGTTTTTTTTGACCGAGCTTTATATGTGGGACGTTCAAGGTTAATGTTTAATTTCATCAGTGGATTTAAATACATTATTTAGGTTAGCTGGCAAATATAACTCGTACCTTAAACAAGTTATATACGTCGGGTTCACTCTGGAACCATGGAGCCTCCATCTTGAGGCCTTCTGACGTTGACTGGGATTCCCTCTCCAGGCACGGATACTTCTCAAAGTCTTCTATCGCATACAAGAAGCCATTTTTGTCCATCTGAAACATCCTTGACATTATTTCAACCTTTGTGTTAAAAAAAAAGACACAGAAGTCTTTTACGTTTACTATAAAATCATACGTTTTATGTAAAAAAAAAAAATCACAATAAAAATAACAGCAATTGAGTCCTAACACAACTAATCAAACCAAAGAGAAAATAAAATAAACTGTATATATATATAAATAATTTTTAATCACACTTTTTTAATGAAATTTAAGTGTGAGGATTGAAAGGGTTTTGGCGTCACCTAACGCATGTAATCTATAAATTAACCTTATATCAGAGCCCTCTCAATTCCCCTTCCCCCCGCTTTCCAGGGCTCAGAAATCGTCCATCAGTCAAGGTAATTGTTTTTTAATATATATATTATAATATATATATATTATATACTATATATATATATGATATATATATATATATATATATATATTACCATTCAAAACTTTGGGGCCACAAGGAAAACCTATGCTGTCCATTCAAATAACATGAAATGGATCAGAAGTCCAGTGCAGACGGGGTTAATGTTGTGAAATGGCTGCATATATGATGACATATATATGTATATAGTGTATATATATAGTGTAAAGCATAGTGACCAAGAGAAAAAATGACTAATTTAGGTAATAATAATATACAGATTAGTAACCTATAGCACCAGACAGAAATTAACTAATAGAAATGCGAATCATTTATTTAAATTTAAAGGGGAACTCCTACCAGAAAAAATATGATTACAATCAGATGAGATAACAAATATGTTTTTGAAGACATTCTGGGTTTTTTGGGGTGAACCACAAGAGATCACTAAAGAGTGACATCACATACAAAAAAGTTTGAGGGCAATTCAGCACTGGTGGTTATTACTGTATACAGCGCTGGGGGGTTATATCACTCTATACAGCTCTGGAGGGTTATTGGGTTATTAC
>VKOC01048743.1:0-28380 GCA_009364415.1 Spea multiplicata | reverse complement strand
ATCTCCCCTCTAACTCCCTAACCCCCCCTTCTCAGGATCTCGCCGCCGCCCCGGTCACTTACCTTAAACTCCTGTGTTGGAAGCGTGAGGCGTTTGTCTCGGGTGCCGGCGCTTCACTGCTGAGCGCCGGCGTCTGACGTCATATGCCGGCGCCCAGCGTAAAGCGCCGGCACCCGAGACAAACGCTTCCAACACAGGAGTTGAAGCGCTGCATCTTCGCTCCATAAGACGCGGCTGATTTTTCATCCTACTTTGGGAGGAAAAAAACTGCGTCTTATGGAGCGAAAAATACGGGTAGTTTCGCTGCTTCCCGTTGCTGACACCGGACTCATTGGTGAGTCACCAGGACACTCTTTGCGGGCCGGTCCGAGCTATTCAGCGGGCCGGATGTGGCCCGCGGGCCGTGCTTTGCCCAGGTCTGATGTAGACCTTAATGAGTCCTTGGTGTTGCCTTGGATTCAGAATAGCCATAGGTTTACGGATGTTTAAATTCACTATACTAGCCTAAGCCACTTCTGCAGGGAGGCTATCCCACTTATCTAACACCCCTCAGTAAAAACTTGTTACATTACATCTAAGTGTCTGCGAATTATCGTTCTAACACTTCTCCTCTTTTGAAATAAACTTCCTTGTTTATGTCCTCTTTATCTTCCAAGTTATACCTTAAGATCATTCCTGATATTTTCATCCTGTTAACCATTCACCATTTAGTAACAGTCCTCTGAATTCTCTCCAGAATATCAATAGCCTTCAAGATACAAAGTCTAGATCTAGATAAGCTAGAGTTACTACTACCATTATTTCCTAACTACTGACGTCAGACTTAGCTACATTAGGAGTCTTCCCCGCTACATTTTGTTGTGAAGTCTTACTACAATTGCCAACTTTCAATCTTCTGGAACTACTCCTGTCGATAGTGACTGATTAAATAAGTCTGCAAAGAACACGCTAAAGCTCTTTTAACAACTTTGGGTGTCATCATAATATTCTCATAATTAACAGTTTGTCCATTTATAGCTGCAGATATATACAGCCTAAATCAACTTTCAAATGCATGTGACAGCTATTTTCTATATTACTCAAGTCACAATATATTTTTTATGTTTGTCACATGTTATACATTTGTATGCATGTATATGGATAGATCTGTAAACGTTTACATACACATAAATAAAATGTAACAATAAATTAACATATCCTACATTTCACCTTGTACAGATATCAGGGGATATACCTATCTCTCATATTCAAGTTAATTTAAGCAACTCTAAGACATAAAGCAATAATTAAAAATGCAATAACGTCTAATATGTGCATGCACAGGGGAGGGCTGGCACCTTCCGGCCTAGGCGGGACAAATAAAGCCAAGTGGCCCCATCGGCCCCTTACCCACCCCCCCCAACACATGCACTAGCACACATACTTACACAGATGCACATGCTTACACATACTTACACTAACATACACTCACTAACACACACTCATGTTTACACACATCCACATCGCTCACACATACTTACACATACACATCCATGCTTACACACAAACACACATACACATCCATGCTTGCACACAAACACATACACAATTATGCTCACCTCCCCTTACCCCGCTGGCAGCTTTCCCTATGGCTACTCTATGCAAGCAGCCTGACTTTCACCACACGGTCACATAACTTCACATTATGTCACCCTGCTGCTTTCCTGCCTTCCTGTGCCAGTCCAAAATGGTTCACAAAGGGCCAGTCCGACCTGGCCAGCCCAGGGCATGCTAACCTTTTGTATTCATTCTAGAAAGAGAAAATGATTCTTAAATAACTCTTCAACCTAATGTATTGTACCTTAGGTGTACAACTTTACCGGTTAAGCATATGCAAAGTGTTTATTTTCAGAGACCAGTGACTCTTTCCCTTAAGAGCTCTTTTGTAGTCAAAGTGCATGTCTCACATAGAAACATTTGACAGCGGATGCAAACCATTGAGCTCATCTTGTCTCTCAATGTTTCCTGAAGTAGAGACTTAGACCTTAATCTTGGTCTTATCTTAGATTCAGGATAACAATAGCCTACCCCGTGTTTGTTTAAATCCCCTCACTGTATTAGCCACTCTATTAAAATATATATTTAGCAAAACCTTGTTACAAACAGGAACAAATTTTTCTTGTTTGAAACTATTTAGTCTTTTTAATTAAAGAGCTACTCGTAGGCAGGAAAACCACAGTGGTTGACAATATAGAGTGTTTCCTGCAAGAAAAAAAATAATAGTTTTGTTGGAAATATATGAATAATGTATGTCTGAACATCTTCTCTTTTGTGTGGGGGAACAAGGAGTAGTTTAAGATTTTAAGGTACTGTAAGTGGAAAATGTTATGGCAGTGCATCAATAACAAAGTAATTGGCTTTAATTGTATCAAAATTATGGAACACAACGTGGCAAGTTATACATTATAGTTGGCCAGAGAGTATCAGGGAGCAGACTTCAGAGTAGAGGACTGCATTGGCCAAAAAACTTGCGGGCGCGGGCGGTCAGGCACTGTACCTACGGGTCCCGGTAATCCCGCGCAGTCCTGCAAGGCTCCCTTCTCGCACCTACATTGCCGGAGCAGGCGGGATTGGGCAAAAAATCAGCAGGGCTCTACTTCAGAGGTTACAATAATGGTTCTGGTAATCATTGGTCAGGTAATGTGGACTATAGCAGAAAGTAATGGCCTCAGAATTTTGAGGCTCCCAGGCCAGCTACAATGTTTCTTATTATATATGTAAAAAGTCATGTTGATTGTTGAAACAGCAGCAGTCTTATAGTTTTCTCTCACTGTGTAATGTTATTCTTAGGTGTATTTTTATAAATAACACTGCAAAATTTCCTTTATCACCAAGAAAATAAATATTCTGAGTAAAGAAGGAAATATTAACTCTACTGTACTCTAAGAAAAAACATCTAAACTTGGGCAGGTCCACAGAATTCCTTGTTGAGTACTGTACACGTTTTTAAAAGGATTCCGACATGCAGGACAGAACTCTATGCTGAGACCTCTGTGATATAGTAATGTATAGCTCATCTATCATTCATTGAATTAACTACTACATTTAGAGTACTTTAATGTGCAACCAAAAAATAAGTAAAGCTGCCCTGTGTTCCTCCATTGTCTGACGATTCTCACTACTCATTCGCTCTAAAAGCAACTAATCATTTTCAGGAAAGTTCATTGAAATCAATAGGAGTGCTTTCTTTGCATCGGCATGGTGGTCTCAGTAGATGCCTATCAGCTGTAAGTGTATCACCTATAAGGGGGTGTAATAAACTGAACACATTTCCTACATGGAAAATAGCTGGGGGGCACAGGCAAAAGGGCTAATGCATACTGTGGGGTCCTGTAGAATCCCCAATGCATTTGCAAGGGGGTGCCATGGAAATGTAAAGGGACCTCTTCACCATCATATGCGTCAAAGGGTTCTGTATATCCTGGGATGTCATCTCTTCACCATTACAACATGTGCCTCAAATATTGACTCTTTGCAGTAAGCTCTGTCAATAAAGTCTGTGGAAGCAGCTCACACAGTGAGTATTTATGGAAGGTTTGAGGGCTGGATATTTATGGCCCTCTTTGGGATGTGTCCCACCAATGGGTACCACAATTACATCAACAGAGAGTAAGGCCCCAACAAGCTTCAAAAATATAAAAAGAGTTGAATGTGTTGTTTCTATATGTGCTCCCATTCTTATAAAACTCACCCAGCTTTCAGGAGTCTACATTTAAGTTAATGGAAAACCTAGGAAGAACTGAAAAGGTTTCCTTACATGATATATTTTTTAAAATATAATAAAATGTATTATTAATAAAATGTATACAATCCTTAAATAAATTCACACAAAAAGGTATTATATTGTGAAAAGTGCAGGGTAGGAACTCCATAGATGGTGGTAGATAAATGAAACAGTATCTTATCAGAAGTGGTGGAAGGTAATACAATAAGGGAATATAAACATGCAGACTAGTTGGCCTGAATTGTTCTTGTCTGCCAACAAATTCTATTTTTCTATATATGCGCTGCTTTGTTTCATGAAATCTGCATAATTATTGTAGTTAGCGTACATTTTCTTTACATCATTTTGTACATTCATTGCATCATAATGAAAACAAGATCCACCACATTCTACATTCAGTATTCATTCTTGTACTAGTCTTTTGAACTGCAGCGGGGTATGTAAAAAAAATGCACTCAGCCACCAAGTGACATTAATTAACCTTTGAGTGGTGAATGGGCGAAGAATGATTAAGCAGTTCATCTTTCAGGACAGAGTATAACATAAATTCCAGACATGTATCAGGAAATTAGATGTTGCATTATTTGGTTGGGATTATGTTTTTGGGTCTGGGTTAAAAGAGATCTCGTACCTTTGATAACTGATTGGAAAGTTTCTGCTGTTAAAACATAAAATGCTTTAATATACATATTACGCATATTTTATTTATCAATAATATAAAAAGTTAAATTCATGTAAAAAAAGGTAAAGGTCAGATACTATTTTTAGGGTGGGTGAGAAGGAAGGAGGACAGGAAATGATGCTGGCCCTGCCACAGCTGCCACCGCTATAAAATTTCACCTTTCTGTGAACCCGTGGGGAATCTCCAACACAAATACATTTACAAAGAAAAAGCAAAAGTTTTAATTAATGTATTACTTCTGCTAAAGGCAATGACAGTGACCGTTCTCCATTAAGTGTAAGGGGCACGTCGTCCATTGACAGCCTTGCTTTTCGTATCCGAGATTACCAAAAACAAAATTCTGAGACAGAGACCTCTATACCAGCATACAAATTGGGCTTTTCTAAAGTCATTTAAGCTAAAAGAAATCCAGAGGAAATAAACTTAAAGGTGAATAGCCAACATTTTTTCCTACTATAAAATTACAAATGAGTTTTCAGAAACATTGGGGATTTTTCAAAGAGTTTTAGTTTTTGAATAATATTATTTTTTCGTGCAGCTTGTATTTGTTATTATTTTAACCTGATCTATAGACACCCCGATTCCTTACCATACTGCCTTGTGGTAAACAACAGAATGGCTTGGTCTTAATCACACAGACAACAAAGATGAACTACTGAGACTACAGATTAAAGCAATTCCGTCGGCCATCTTTCTCTCTTTCTATAGATAGAAATGAATAAAAATGTAAGTAAATATTCTTACCTCAGAGCGAACCTCATAGTACGTCAGCTTTGACTTTGTTAGCACAAACACTCTTTCCTTGTAATTGAGGGGAGAAGTCCTCTTTTTTTGCTGTGACCTTTTAATAAGACGCTCTTCAAGGATAATTTCAGAATTCATTTCCACTTCCCGTCCACGCGATTCCCTGCCATTGAATATCAAGTCTTGTAAACTGAAAGAGACATTATGGTTAAGCCAAAATTATTTTAGTATTTCGGCTTCATAAAAGGCAGAATTCATTCAACAACTTGTACCTTTATTATTATCAGTAGGGACAACTCTACTTGAGGGCCCGTCAACACAAAACAGTAATTATACAAAAACAATTACTTCATTTTATAGTCCCCCAAATTTTATTTCTACTCTGTACGCATGTGTTTGCATGAACTGAAATACAGTTTTCTGCATGTAAGTTGTCGAGTTCATTCTATAGTTTCTGGATTTTCTTGTACGTGCTCCGTAGTGTCAATAAAGTTAGTGAAGCACATGCTCAGTAGGACTTCCATTTAAGTCAATAAGCAACCACCAGTCACACGTATGCTAGCAAAACATAGTGTTCACATACCATGCATGTGATCGGCTTCTGCTGCTGCCATTGGTTTAAATGGAAGCTCAGATCGAGGGAGTTCTAATGAGCATGTGCAAACAGCATACTCAGGTATGCTCCCTTCTTTTAGAAGAGGCTGCTGAGGGGAGCCATTTAAATAAAGTAGAAGCATCTAACGCCAATAAGTAAAGAATAACTATTGATTTGCATGCAGTACCAGGAAAAATGAACTCCAACGTTACAGTGAAAAAGGGACATCCTGTTATGCGGGACCTAGGACAACACGGATGATGCACCCACAATGCAGAGACGGTAGCGTAGTACAGCACAATGGGTATATGAAGTTCCACGGTCGAGGCAGGCAGCACAGGAGCAAAGTCGGTATACAAGCCAAAGTCGGGGCAGGGAGCACAGGAGCAAGGTCGGTACACAAGCCAAGGTCGGGGCAGGTAGCACAGGATCACGAGACGAGAAACAAGCCAAGGTCGGGCAGGCAGCACGGAATCGAAGTCAGGAAACAAAGCCAAGGTCAGGTACACGTAAGTCAATCAGAATAAAGCGAAGCTCAATAACCCAGAGATACACACAAGTGACTCTTTGAACGGGCACTGCATAACTGGGACAGGAGGTTTAAATAATAACAAGGGCGGGAAAACCAATAATCACTAACAAGACAAGTGTGTGTGTGACGTCATTGCGACCGGCGCACACCAATGGCGTCGGCGCGATAAACAAAAATAACAAACAAACGGCATCTGAGTGTGCCACACCGGCAGATGCAGGTGAGGTCGAGCCCCGCGAACGAGTCGCGGCAACCCGCTCATAACCCTGCAGCTCGCTCAATACTACGGGTGCGTCGTGGACGTGCCACGGCGGCTCGCATGTCATCATGCGTCCGCCGTGAGCGCGCCACGCCAACGTGTCCCTCAGTCTGTGCGCGTGCCGCGCGCACGTCCTCTCTGTGAACGTGCCGCGGGCATGTCACTCCGAGAGGACGGTGCGCGTCATCGCGCAAGCGCCGCCCACTGGCGGCAGACCGGCGAGGGACCGCGGCGGACACGGTAGGTATCACACATCCCAGCCAATATATGCACTTTAATGCATATGGCCAAGTGCCCCATTTCATTTAAATTACTTTTGCGTTACTTAACGCTTTAAAGGCATATTCCACTTAGGACATACACATAGTTGTAGCAAAACCATTCCCCTGTGTATGTACACTCGCTTTGCTCTTCTTTCGAGAATATTTTGTGTCTTTTGAGGGTTTTGTGGTGGAAATGACCTGACAATTGCAGTGCAGCACATGCATGAAAAAAGGTGGTGCTTAATTTTAAGTACCGTATTTATCGTCGTAAAACACACTTTTTAAACTAAAATATGAAGCTGAAACCCTACCTGCGTGTTATACGCTGACAAATCCTAGAGCTGCACAAGCTTCACCTGCACAGCTGCGAGTGGGATTGAATTAAAGGGGCCATTTAACCCCCTATATGCCATCTATGTCCCATGATATGCCCCTGCGTATAAGGGGTTAAAAGGCATTTCTGGAGGCAGAGTGGCATAAAGGGGGGTAAAAGGCATATCATGGGGCAGAGTGGCATATAGAGGGTTAAAAGGCATATAATGGGGCAAAGTGGCATATAGGAGGGTTTAGGGGCATATCAGGGGGTATAAGGCATTTCTGGGGGCAGAGTGGGAAGCCTGGGGGCAGATGTGCATAACTGGGAGGGCAGGTTGGCAAATAAAAGGAAATAAAAACAAAAAAAAATATTTTTTCAATCATAGCTTTTATTAAATAGTCTACATAAATTAATAAAGAAATAAAAGTTTCTTACAAGAATATTGTGAAGAATAATGTGATCAGTGTTTTGTTCCACTGAATAAAATGGAACTTTTTCATCTAAAAATGTTTGCAGTAGCAAACGTTTTGATTCCATTATGTCAAATGTATCTCACTTATTAGGGCCTCTTAACACTTTTGCTTTCTGGCATTTTAATGCAAATAATGTGATAAAAAGAATGTTTTATATTTATTTGTATGGCAAATAGTGTGACTGGGGTATGTATAAGGGGTGCGTGTGGGTATAAGAGCTCGACCGCGAGATAAACTATATGGGGCCGGTCTCCAAATGTTTCCAGGGCTGCTTTTCAGTCGCAGTCCGGCCCTGGTCTGAATGTGTGTGTGTCTAAGTTTTTTATTATTTAAACTTTTTTACTCAAATTTCCTTGTTAAAATGAGGGTGCATGTTATACACCGGTGCGTGTTATAGGCCGATAAATATGATACATTTTAATTTTACTGGGCCCCATTATGCACATTAATGTGAGGTATGCATTCTCTACAATGCATTCATTGTTGGTAACGCCATATGGAACATAGTACGGTGCCTTTAACTTTCATGTCCAATAAAAAATGTATGTAAAACTTCTGTGTCGAAATTACAAGAAGCATGTGTCTGGGCACACAGTACAGTACGGCAATTGTAAGTGACACAAAATCTCGCTCTGTAACAATCACAAAAACGTGGACGCAAAATGTTAAGCTATAAAATGCCACGAGACACATTGTGCCCTCCCTATATTTTCTTTGACTTGTAGAAACCCTGTTAAATAGTAAGAGTGGGAATGCCATAAATATGTGCTGATACTTCCCCTTTCGTGCTAAGTATTGTGAAACTATTCTTTTTTCTTAGGAAATTTAACAAAAAGCATCTCCCACTAGAACAGTTAATAAATATTTTCTGTAAATTGACGTGGGTCCTTATTGTTCAAAAATAAGTTTAATGATGAATTGGCACCCATTAGAGAAACTGGGAACCTTGATAACAGCGCTAAAGGATTTCCTCTTCATATTTATTCTTAGATAAAGAGTTGCTACAAGAATAAGTACTATTTCCTTTTTCTGCTTTCAATGTAGCTTTAGTGCTCTTATACTTTACAAGTCATTCTTCTCACAGAACTTTAAAGGGACACTCCATGCATTATATGCATGGCATAGAGAGGTCTCTTGAAATTTCCATGGTGCCCGCTTGCAAATGCACAGGAAAATGACCCGCTATACGCTCTTGTTCACCCCCTCCCCTATATTTTGGGTGCATGAGATCGCTTTCGGCCTTTTAGCTACAAGCTTAATCCTCTGGTCTTAAGGCTGAATGTGAGTGAAGCCCTGAGGTGTTTTGATCGTGTGTGCGATGAAAATTGGTCTTTGAGCCCGAACACAGCACTTTTTTTTTTTTGAGCACACTAGCACGTGATGCATTTCTAGACCTTCCTGACACTTTTTCTTTTGTTCCTGTTACTACCCCTGCCTTTTAGCCTTGAGTGGCACTAAATTTGTTCACATTGCACTTTGTTTTTACAATGGGCACATGTGGGTATTTTTTTAAAAACAAACTTATCACCGGTTGGCCACGGTTGTTTTTTATGGTGAGGAACCCTAGTGCTACTCCCCATCTCAGACGAGAGGCCGGGGAGAAAAGGAAGTATGACCCCCCCCAAGACGAAGACGTGGGAGATCTGTGGTCAAACATCTTGCATGTGATTCACTTACCCCCAGCCACCTCCAGCGCCGGCTTAGTGAATGTCACGGGGGGCTCTAATGAGACCCTGTGTGCATGCACAAAAATACCTCCCACTGATTTTAATGGGAACACTTTAATGCTATTTATCGACTGCTTCAAGTCACGCTTCTACCTATGGTAAGCGTTTTTTTAAAAAATACTTTAACATGGATTTTTTATTGTAAAGAGAATATAATTGCACTATGACTTGCAAATTAAAAAGTACTGTCCCTGATATTGTATATGGCAGAAGTTGACATGCCCCGGAATCCATGTTACCATGGCTACAAAAACTATCCTTCTGATTTCTGCGCATCTGATATTGTGACCTATGGATATACCTTATCTCTGAGATAATCATGTAAAAACCAACTGAGATGGCACATACTACACGGTGTTCTTTGTAGATACTTTGGAAGACTTTACAGGGACTGGATTGCATGAAAAAACTACACCACAGTGGAATCCCTGCATTTTAAGAGAAGTAGACTAAAAAACCTTAACACGTGAAATCCACAAAGCCCACAGTAACAGAACATAGGGTGAGACAATTTTCAGGAACCTCTCTGATCTGCAGAATGCTGACATGCAGTTTCTACAACTTTTACACTTGACTAGATGAGCTTCATAAAATAGCTTGGCACAAACTTCAATTAGCGGCATATTTGGGATGCCAAAGGGCATGTTCTCATAAGAAAAAATGCAGAGACACTGTAAGGCATGTGGAGGGACACAGATCACTTACATAGGTGGTGTTACCCCCAACTTCAGCGGGAACCCCCCGAGGTGGTCCCGCTGACATCAGTGTGCAGTCCTTGGTGCGTCCCGCAAGAGAAGGCTCCGGGTAGCCTCCGGGTAGCATTTGTTGGGTATTCATATCCGTAACATGTGCAGGAGCCGGGTATGACAAGTCAATTTGCTTTTCAATGGGTACAATAAACTTTGTGTAATTATGTTGCTTTGGGAAGTAAAGATTAAAGTTTATCTTCCATTTTTTGCCAGACCTTACATTTCAAAGTTCATTACACTAAATAATTCAACATAATGGTAATAATGTAACTGATTGTTACTTTGGCCATAGATCTTCCTTCAGGTAAATTGTGAAACTAAATATCTTCAAAACAATTATATGGAACGGGAAAACAAAATACAATACAACATATGTTTACACACAATAAATACGGTGTTGGTAAACTACACATTGTCAAAATTATTTTTTATGTCATGCTTTGCTTTTTAACCTCGCTAAGATAAAAAAACGATCAACATAGATAAAAATTGCAACTCACCATGAATATTTTGATCATTTCTTTTGCATGAAAGCTGTTATGCATAAAATAAACCTTCTTGCATATGCCTAACAAGACAACTGCAGTTCACAAACACTATTTCCCACCTTGTATGGCGATTCCATGGCAGAAAACTGGCCATTCCCTTGCAAGTGACTTAGTACCAGCCTTCGGACTACATAGAACTAAAAATGAATGTTTTGTTCTTGTGTTCTTGTGTTCTACAGACACCATCAGCAAGGAAGTAATAACGTTTTATTATATTTTCAAACTGGAATGGCAAGTTTTCGTCGGAATGCAAGCACACCTCTGGTATGGTCACTCTCATTTCATAAACTCAATTGGAAAAAAGGCATGAAAATATGTGTGTATTCTTTAAAAAATCTCAATGGAGAATTTCTGTTCTGCTTCTTGAAATCTACGACTGCTGATCATTGCAATTAGCAGGGGCATCGCTGAAAGTGGGGCTACTGGGGCTGAAGCCCCGAGTCTCAAATTCATAGCCCTGAATGGAGACTCTGGGGTTAAAGTATACTTTACAACCAGAGTCTCCATTCAGGGCTATGGGTTGGCTAGAGAGAAGATAGATCCCCCTGTAATCGACCTCAAACTAATGTGGAGCGTTGAGTTTCTTCCATTTTTAACGACTATCACATACAATGAAGGCAAAAAAAATTTGATGCAATCTTGTACCTGACATCCTTGGACAGCTCTTTGGTCTTAGCCATGTTTGAGAGTTTGGAATCTGATTGATTGATTGCTTCTGTGGACAGAGAGTGCTCCTAATCTCAGATATGCCAAACAGCAGCTACATTTTTTCTTCAAATGACATAAGCATTCCAGAGTATCAACGTACGAACACTGTGTATCACTATCGTTGCTCATGAAGACTAAAGTTCCACACAGGCAAGCTAGACTCACAGACAATTAGACAAGACAAGTAAAACTCACACCATGTTCAACTAGGTTTAGACCTCAGGTCATGGCCACCAGACATGAAGCAGCAGTATCGGTAGGGTTGCCTGCAAGCCAGTATTTTACCAGAAGAGCCTGTAATCAAAGCTTTCATGCCTGTGTTGGCATCAGTAATGCAAAACCCTGTATTTTTTTGTGCAGTTTGGACTCTCACACAATTCCTGGGATGGTTGCCATGATGGTTCAGGATGGCTTAAACAAGCTGTCATTAGCATTTTTTGCAGTATTCCCAGAATATGTGGTTAAGGTTCAAAGTGTGTCGAATAAATGTAACAGGTACTGCTTATCTATTAGCAAATACAGCAAATACTTTATTACATGAAATAAAAATACAAATCTTAGGGGTTCTGAGGACCTCAAGCTTTGTCTGCTGGGAGTCTGTTTCACATATCCACTACCCCCTCAGCAAAGAAAGTGTTCCTTACATTAACTAGAATGTAAAAATCTAATGGGAACATAATTAATGTGCAAATGACAATTTATTGCAGTGCCTGTTAGAAGTGTCATATTATAATTTAGGGCAGCTTATATTGCAGGCACTGAGTACACTACATCCCCCTTTCTCCTGTCATTTTTTTTCTCTGCAGTAGGACACATTCTCACATTCTGACCCCCTTCCTCCCCTCTCCTTATGTCCTTCTCCCACCTCTCCTGTCAACATGGTCTCTGCTTCTGCAAAGAGAGATCAGAGGAGACCAGAAAATTCCTGGGGAAGGTAAGTGAGCAGGTGGGAAAGCAGATACAAGGCCGGGCAGGGGACACAGACAGGACTGAGGGACAGAGCGAGATAGGTATTTTTATGGGGCAATACATTTTGTTTCCGAATACAAAAAGCCCCATGGTTTCCCAAAGCTCAGTCTGCAATTATTTTGATCTCCAGTGTAATATATAATATACGCATGGGTGTGTAATCTCATAGGCTCCATGCTGTGGCATTAATAAAATGTGTTCACCCAAGGCCTCACTGGTAGAGGTGTTGCTAATCTCCCACAATGCCTCAAGATGTCTGTGCCCCCAAACAGCTTGCCTCCTCCATATTTGCACCCATATAAAAGAAAACAAAGAAACACCAATCACATGTAAAAAATAAAGTAATCAATGAATACTTCCCAAAATCAGGACTGCCGCTGCCCAATCAACACTCCTCAAAATGTTCAAAATACAGACCATATTGGGGCTCATGTACATGTGGGAAAAGATGCTTTAACTATGTAGAAGTGTTTAGTAGCAACTGGTAGCGCACATCACACATGCATGCCACCCGACCATACATACCTAGGTATAGTATGGTAACATGTTTAACAGAATATTAGGCAGGGCTAGCCTGAGTCTAGCTGTTATCTGCCAGTCTTGGCACTTCATAATGTGTAGTTTAAGATGCTGTTCCTTTGTTCCTTAGACAATATATTGATTGCCACATTAAGGTAAAAAAACATTATTATTCTTAATAAATATTCTTTTCACTTATTTGGTTTTTTTTAAATGACTTTTAATCACATAAATACACAACATATTTTAGAAGTTTGCTGTTTAGTGAATGAACTTGCAGGGGATCTGCATTCATGGTCAATTAAACCAAGCTATTCTTTATCAAATCTATCAGCTACCACACTCAGATGCCAATTCCCAATGTTTGAGGATATTTAACAACAGCACTTTTTAATTACTTCTAGTGTGAAAAGGAAAAGTGCCATTTTTCATTTCATAGTACTATATGTAGTTCAAACAATTTATAAACGATGAACAACTTTCCATTTATCATTAAAAAAGGAAGTAGCTTTTGTATTGTGCTTTGGCCATACACAATGGAAAGCAAACATTTAAATGATCTTAAATGTCACTAAAATATTGAAATGTGTTTTTTTTTATTTTGTACTTCTATTGGAAGGAGCACAAGATATTTGGAGAATTTTTATACACTTTATTTTTTTAAGGGGGCAAAGCTTAGTTTCACTTCACTCTTTCTTGTCTGGTCTCACATAGTGTGATCAGCTGCAGTCATCAGAGCCAGCAGTGACAACCTAAGAAGAAATAGCCAAACTTCTGTTTGGCCCTTGAAATCTCAAAATTGTATCAGCCTTGGCATGAGCACCATAACCTTGAATGTTGGCATACAGCCTGCAATGATGGTTCCTTATGACTGACGGGGCACCATGCTGCCAGCAGACATACCTATCTCACAAGTTGCAAGAAAATAGATACTATTATTTTCTAGTAGTCATTGTGAAAGGATGTGACAAAACATTACAAAGTGGTTAAATTAAGTGTTAGACTTTCAGACCATAAGCCTGACCTTTGATATTATTGCATATGGCTCACATTTTCCATCATTGTAAATGCTGTTGCTAGGCTTGTATAGGAACACAGGGACTCTATACACAACCAAAATAAGACAAAAAACAGACACCCCCCCATATATGCTATAAGCACAATTCACACACATTGCACACCCTACACAAACATTACAAGCTTTTCACCCTAAATAATACATTTATATTATCACGTTCCTGACTCTATACGAAAGGCTTACACCTTACAGTGATGTTTTATTAGTGGCTCTACCAATGACCGTGCATCCTGGCACTATGGTTCACCAACACAAACTGAAAAAAGCAGCTGATGCCTATTATTTCAGATTTTCTGCTGCCCTTTACATGCATGTACTCTGGGTTCTGGATCCACACACAGTGCTTGTGTATTTGGCAGTGGTAATAATTAACAGAGAAGTTTAGGAATACCTACAATTATGTGTTGGCAAGTGCAGGACAAAACAAGCGTCCCTGTAAGTGCTTATTTTCCTTCTGTGGATAATGAGAGGCTTTAGGGTCTATTTTATTAGAACTAGGAACTGAGTCCTATTCTTTTTAATATATTTATTAATGACCTTGTAGAGGGATTGTATAGTAAAGTAACAATCTTTGCAGACGATACTAAGCTCTGTAACCTGGTTAACACAATAGAGGAGAGTGCACGATTACAAATGGATCAGCATAGGTTGGAGGCTTGGGCTGAGATGTGGCAGATGAGGTTCAACAAAGATAAATGTAAGGTTATGCACATGGGGAAGAAAAATCAAGGCTGGGAATATGTATTAAATGGGAAAACACTGGGGACGACTGACATGGAAAAGGACTTAGGAGTCTTGGTTAACAGTAAATTTACCTGTAGCGACCAGTGTCAGGCAGCTGCTAAGGCAAATAAAATCATGGGGTGCATCAAAAGGGGCATAGATGCCCATGACAAGGAAATAATTCTACCACTGTACAAGTCACTACTCAGACCACACATGGAATACTGTACAGTACTGGGCACCAGTGTACAAGAAAGATATAGTGGAGCTGGAGAGGGCAACCAGAGTAATAAGGGGAATGGGAGGACTACAGTACCCAGAAAGATTATCAGAATTAGGGTTATTTAGTTTAGAAAAAAGACGGTTTAGAGGGGACTTTAGGGGTTAATTCCCGTTTTGTACGGGGCTCTGCTGCTGGTGGTCTGCCTGGATTCCCAGGCAGACCAGCAACAGCAAAAACGAGCCCCCACAAGCCCTTTGATGATTCCTGTAGGCAGGACCAGCAATTGCGTCCCAGCTGCCAGAGGCAGCTTCAGGGACAGGGGGAGAGGGTTCTTTGGTCTCCCCATGAGTGTGGAGACCAGCCCAAACACCCCCCTGCTGCCTGATCGCTCCATGAGAGCGACAGTGCAGCATTAACCCCTTCAATGCCACAATTGTGTATGACACATTTGTGGCATTGCAGGAGTTAACATTTGTCCCCACAAGGTTGGGGACTAAATATCAGGCAATGCTGTGCTCCAATGGATCAGTGTTAAAAAAAAAAAAAAAAAAAAAAAAAAAAAAAAAAAAAAGCAAAAACAAAAACCAGCACTGACCTGAAAGTCCAGGGTGCTTCCAGGTCAAACACTGCGAGTTTAGTAAGTGGGCTGATGATGATCAGATCACTCCTGACTAACTGTTAGTTTAAAAAATCCTGGCTCCTAACTTTTTTACCTGGCGCCTAGATTCACAACAAATTTGTCAAGCCCTGCTCTACGGCTGGAGGAAAGAAGGTTTCTACACCAACACAGACGGGGGTTCTTTACACTAATATTTATATTAATGCTGTTTAACCTCAAATATGTAGTAGTCTTCATTACAGCCAATACCTCTTCAATTTTTGTTGCTGTAAATCCAAATAGTTATGTGATGCTCTACTTGTTATGTCATGCTTCCTGATTGTATATCACAGCGGAATACGATGGCGCCAAATAAAGCAATGAATAATAATATCGTCGTCAGTATAGGTTAGATCGCTTTCATATGGGTGGCCAATTTGTATATAGACCATACAACAATTATTATATTACATGTCAGGGGGGTTTAACAGACTTACTAAAACGTACACAAACTCACAAGTAAAGAACTCACACTGATGGAATATTTACTAGAAATAATTTACTCACTAGATACACACATCGACAAAACAATTACACTATGTGATACGTAATACAAACAACAGAAACACTGTGAATGCTGCCATTGTTCTCTGAACAGAAACTTACAGTATATAAGACAAGAGAAGACCATATGAAGTGGAAAAAAAGAAATCTTTTAAATAAGGTAAGCAACGTACTAAAAAATCCATATAAAACTGAGAAGGTGAAGTTAAGCAAGTGTGATGGTGAACATCAGAAAAGGAAAATAATACGAAACCTAGAGTAGGAATATTTTTCGTTCATAAAAATGAGTAGACACTATCCAGAATAAATATCGGAATGGTATTTACTGTGTAAATGGGTTTGTTAAGAACTAGGTTAATATCTGAAGGTACCATATGCTAACTACTGTGCGCAATGTTTTCTTTGGTTCTTGTCTAATTGGATATTAAATTGCAACCCAATATGAGAGTCACTGACCTGAAGGTCCATGGTACGTATCTCTTATTAGATATTCCTAACCTATATTGTTATTGTTTAAGGTCTGAAGCAAGCCTCTTTGACCCAATGTGTCCATGCCTTAATGTGGACATCCCTGTTTTGGAGGTATTAGTAATCATAGAAGACACAGGGAACTATTTGAGACCAAAAATAATAAAATAACCCAGTGTGCAAATACAGTTTTTGAACCTGTTAAATGACACCTTCATGTCACAACTGGTACAAGCACCAACTAGAAAGGATACTTGTTTGGATCTGGTGATAACAAACAATGTTGATCTTGTGTCTAACATTCAAGTGGGGGAGCACTTGGGTAATAGTGATCACAATATGGTCTCTTTTGAAATAAACTCAAAAAAGAAATTGCCCATGGGGAATACTAAAACGTATAATTTTAAGAAGGCCAATTTCAATAAGATAAGGGCAGCTTTACAACTTATTGACTGGCAAAAACTCTTCAGGGATAAAAATACTGAGGAAAAATGGAGTATTTTCAAACAAATATTAGCAGGGTACACTTCTCAGTATGTACCACTAGGAAACAAATATAAAAGAAACAAATTGAAACCGATGTGGCTTAGTGGGGTCGTTAAGCAGGAAATTAAAAATAAGAAAATGGCTTTTACAGCATTTAAATCAGACGAATCAGAGGCATCCTATATAAGATATAAGGAAGCCAATAAAGCATGCAAAAAAGTGATTAGATGGGCTAAACTAGAAAATGAGAGGGTGATTGCCAAAGAGAGCAAAACTAACCCCAAAAAATTCTTTAAGTACATAAATTCTAAAAAAACAAAGAATGAAAATGTAGGTTCATTAATAACAGAGAGGGGAGTATTGGTTAAGGAGGACCAGGAAAAAGCAGAAACTTTAAATAATTATTTTTCCTCAGTATATGTTATGGAGGAACCTATGGCAATGGAGATACATAGGACCACTGAGAAAAATTTGCAGTCAAACTGTGAGTGGATGGCCCAGGACAATGTGCTGCAGCAACTAAAGAAAATTAATGCTAACAAAGCTCCAGGGCCTGACGGTATTCACCCACGAGTACTTAAGGAGCTGCGTCAGGAAATAAGTGAACCTCTGTTTCTAATCTTTCGGGATTCTTTTCTTTCAGGAATTGTACCAGAGGATTGGAGGAAGGCAGATGTGGTTCCTATTTTCAAAAAGGGTTCCAACTCTGTGCCCGGAAATTATAGACATGTGAGCCTAACTTCCGTTGCTGGGAAAGTATTTGAAGGGCTGTTTAGGGATAATATTCAAGAATTCCTTGGGAAGAATAGTATTATTAGCATAAATCAGCATGGTTTTATGAAACATAGGTCCTGTCAAACTAATTTAATTGCATTCTACGAAGAAGTAAGTAGAAGTGTCGATCAGGGTGTTGCAGTGGATGTAATCTACTTGGATTTTGCCAAGGCGTTTGACACGGTTCCACACAATAGGTTAGTATTCAAACTGAAAGAAATTGGCCTAGATGCAAATTCTTGTTCCTGGGTAGAACATTGGCTTAGAGATAGAGAACAGAGAGTTGTTATAAATGGTAAATTATCAAGCTGGTCAAAAGTGGTAAGTGGTGTCCCTCAGGGTTCTGTTCTGGGACCAATTTTATTCAACATATTTATAAATGACCTGGCAGTAGGCATTGAAAGTCATGTTTCTGTGTTTGCAGATGACACAAAACTAGGTAAAGTTATACAGGGCGAGCAGGATATTACTGTGCTGCAGAGGGATCTAGATAGACTGGGGGACTGGGCACACAAATGGCAGATGAAATTCAATGTAGATAAATGTAAAGTTATGCACTTCGGGGAAGCGAATGCACAAGCAACCTACACCCTAAACGGTAGTGAATTAGGGGTAATGACAAATGAGAAGGATTTGGGAATTGTTATAGACAACAAACTAGGCAACAATGTGCAATGTCAGTCTGCGGTTGCTAAGGCCAGTAAGGTATTGTCGTGTATAAAAAGGGGCATCAAGTCGTGGAATAAAGATATAAATTTGCCTCTGTATAAATCAATGGTAAGGCCGCACCTTGAATATGCTGTGCAATTTTGGGCACCTTTTCTAAAGAAGGATATCATAGCACTAGAAAGGGTGCAGAGGCGGGCTACAAAATTAATAAAAGGAATGGAGCACTATAGTTATGAAGAAAGGTTAACTAATTTAAATCTGTTTAGTTTGGAAAAACGTCGCCTCAGAGGGGATATGATAACGTTATATAAATATATTCTGGGCCAATACAAACCATTGTGTGGAAATCTGTTCATAAACAGGACTATGCATAGGACACAAGGTCATGCGTTTAGACTGGAAGAAAGGAGATTTTTTAGGGTTTTTTACAGTAAGGACAATAAGGATGTGGAATTCTCTGCCTGCCGAGGTAGTTTTATCAGAGTCTGTACAGACGTTTAAACTGAGAGGGAGGCTGTGCCAAAATTATCTTGAAACAATTTCAGGTTTACACAAGCATTCAGTGTACACATACTTTTGTAACAGGAACAAAATTGCACAACATAAGATTTCTGCTCACACCGACTACTATAAATTAGAGGATTCCCAGTTTACCTTCTAAATGTTCCAATATGATCCATCACAAAATGATCACGATTTACTTTACTTGCTCAGACCAACGCAAAACTCTATTCCTGTTTTCTCTTATTTTCACTACCTTTTTACATCGGTGTAGCATTAGTAAAGGCACAAATATTTTGACCTTCTCTTTTCTACTTTGATACACACATTAAAGAATGATTTACTAAATATGCAAGAGATGCAAAAAATATACAGTGTAAAGTGTGTGGCCCTTATGATCACATAAAGTGTGGCGATGCATGTAGAGATATATATATATATATGTATGTAACGGAGCTGGCTAGTCCGACTGACTACCTCCGCTTCCTTGTGCTCCCTTAGCCTGGGACACACACTTTCCCCGGTTCCCCAGTCACTAGCCGAGATTCAGTGTAGGGTAAAACCAAACGAAGACTGATTTATTTTAGACACACAGCGCTGGATATATCCAGCAAAACACACATTTACATAAAACAAGCTATTGGGACACAAACAACCCCCTTAATCTGCCTCCCAGAGACAACAGGGGCAGTAACGGGATTAACAACACAATAGGTGGGGGAGACTGATTTATACATTAAACTAAAACAATGGCGGTCACTCCCTGGTGGCAGACCCTGGCTGTCTGCTGGAGATAATCCCCTCAGCCAGTGATGAGAAGATACTGCTGGGGGTAGCCACAGAAGTCTCTACAAACCCAGGGCCCATAGTCCATAGGGAGGAGGCTGGCAGTCAGGCTTCTCCAGTGGCCCCAGTGATGGAGGCTTCCGTCACAATGTGTATTTAGAAAAAGCTACATCCTATATATATATCTGTCAAACTCCAATCCTAAATACTTAACAATGATTAATTATTAACAAGTTAACTTTTTATTACTTATTTGAAGCCAAGATGCTTCTAGTGCCGAGAGCAAAGGTTTTAACTGAATAACAGAAGTTTTAGTCATGTCATAAAGATTAAAAGGGTAAGAAGTATTTTTTTATCCTGCCATGTTGGAGATGTTTATTCTTCATCAACCCTTCATTCTATATAGTTTAATGTAGTGATGGTACATAGGGCCTATTCACTAAAGAGAGTAAACAGAAGAGTTTGCAGGAGAAATGTGTTTCAGTTCCTTGACTTCTCTATACGTTATGAACATACCAGGTAACTCTCAAGGCTTGGCCCGAAGAACTCAGTAAGAAGCACCGCTTCTCCAGGTCAACAAACCAAATCCTCTGGGTCGTAGGAGTTCTGACATGCCCCACTCCCCGACCATCCCCTCTTTAAATGGTATGTCTCCCCTGATATCAACAGGAATGCCCACCGACCTTGGTGGGAGCGCCCATCGACCTTGCTGGGCAGTCCTGGCTGCATCCCACAAGGTTAGGCTTTGCGTAGCCAGAACACACAAGTTCCCAGGCATGAGCGTAGGAACCTTTGGATCCCCCCCAGGAAATCATGCAGGGGGCCGATAATGAAGAAATTCCCCCCAAAGGGGCGCACAGCCGCCCGATCAGCAGCTGCAGCCTGCTCCCCGCCCAATCGAAACAATGTACATCACCCAGGCGGCAGAGAGAAAGAGTTTTCAGCAATCGCTCGGTGCCCCTCTGTCTACTCCAGCTGCCACCCGCCTCAGCACTGCCCTGACTGCGGTAGTGGGAGCGCTAGGCCTCTGTCATGGTGCCGGTGCTTCACGCCGGAATATGACTCTGTGGCAGAGTAGCGAGATAGAGGCCCTGCAATCCCACCACAGGACTTCCGCAAGAGGGGGTAGATAGTGAGAGGGGGTACATAGTGAGAAAGGGGGGATAGATAGTAAGAAAGGGGGGTAGTAAGAATATTGAAAGAGTGAGAATAAATTAATGTGTGGATGAATTGTGTGAATGAATTAATGTGTGGATGAATTGTGTGAATGCGTGAGAATGAATTAATCCATGTGTGGATGAATGAGAATGAATGAATGTGTGGATAAATTGCCTGAATGATTTGTGAGAATGCATTAATGGATATGTGTATCATGGATGTGATATAGGCATAGGCAAAAAATATTTTTTTCAATATTTTAAAGAAAATGTTTTTGTTACAAAGATTAGCTGGTTTTCTTCCCTATATTTAATGTATTAAACATACATTGTTTTTACCAGTGTTTCTAGTTATATATTATTGTACTTGTTTGCAAAAAAAGAGATGGGGAGAAAGTGGGGTACGGGATTATGGTGAAAGAGGTATCTGATGGGGAGAAAGAAGGGGGTATCTGATGGGGAAAAATTCAATCCCCCAGATTTTTAGGGGTTCTTACGTGCATGTTCCCTGGTATAATTATGAAGGACCAACCTCAGTGAGCTTTTGCTGGAGAAAAGCTTGACAGTTCCTGTACAATATATAGATTAAATCAGTGATATTTCTTCTAAGTCTCCTCACCAATTGCATTATGCAGGGCCAGCTCAGACCTTCTTGCTGGAGAAACAACCAGTGTTTGCCCTTCATAATGAATAGTAAACTGAGGTAGTTAAATCACAGCTCTCCTGAAAACTCTCATGCCAGCTCTCTCTTTCCATAATCGCCCCATGTGGATGGCAGGGGCAGTGCAGAATTCCAGAGGAGGGCATTTCTGAAATTTGCCTTTTTTTTTTTTTGGGGGGGGGGGTACTGAAAGTAAGCATTATCATGTTTGTTTGTTTGTTTTTTAAAAAAGCAAATTGTGTTTTAATACATGAAAGGACCTACGCATTGGAAAGCAGAGCTGTATGAATTGCCTTATCTTCAGGAACAATAGGGGAGAGAGAGAAATAACAGGAAAAAAAGAATAAAGAAGGAAGCATTTTTTCAATGATTAAAGAATACCAGACTTCACTCTTAGTATTATGTTGGTCCAAGGAATAGAACCTTAATTATACTTACGTTACATGTACACTTGGGGTTATTTCCTCTGTAATTAGTGTAAATATTTTAGGTGGTAGATAATTAGGTTACTCATAGAGGTCTATTCACTAAAGGAATCATTGATAGTTGGGTTGGGTTTTAGCTCCTTGACACTATAGATTATGAGAGCCCATAAAGCTTCTGCTGTTGAAAGTGCTTGGCTGGCCTTGTATAACGTATAGGTAAAATCAGAGAAGATTCTTGAACGTCTCCTTGGACGTTGAATTATACATAATGCAGGGCCAGCGCAGACCTTCATCCCAGAGAAACTTGCCAGTGTTGACCCTTCATAAAGAAAAGTGAAGCCAGACAAATCAGAGGACAACTATCTCTTGAACTCTCTCCTTAGTTAATAAGCCTCAGAGACTTTTTTGATCCATACCCTCATCTATCATACATTTGACCTTCAATCAGTGGTTATCATGTGAGTTTGGTTTATGCATTAATAAGTAATTAGGCTGGCAATAAAATGTCCAGAAGAAAAATGGAGCAAGAATCAGCATTTAGTAATCCGTACACACTATTACAGGTAGGGCTTCAGTGACCTGACATGCTTAATAATCGTGGCGGCCGATCACAATTAAAGTACAGAAGCAGGCACAGGAAGATCATGTGATCAGCGCTATTAACGGGTGCTTCAGCTCCTATACAGGACGAGTTATAGTAAAGGATCATTAAATCGGTATATTCTGTAACAGGACAGCTATGCATTAGCGTATAGCCCCATCGTGCTTGTCTGGCTGAGAGTTATGGAAAGAGCATTAGAAAAAGCAAAGGTCCATGTGGATCCTGCCATAGTACCCCATGCCCCGGTACAGCTTCTTCTTATTTACCCCCCCAGGGCAATATAAATACTCCCTGACCCATCAAACTCAAGCCATCACACACACACACATCTAACTGTACCTGGGTGTCACATCTGGGCTGCAGGTGCACAGTGCAAGCGAACAACTCCAACTCCCAGCTGGCAGGCTGCTGCGGAAGTGTGCGACTACTTCTTGCAAATAACAAAAGGCGTGTGCTGTGCCCTCTGTGCTCGCATGAAAGGGAAATAAGAAGCCTTCCCACCCCTCTTGCTGTGACAGGTCACATGGGTGACACTCACTGGGCACAGAAGCTGTCACTGGAACGTTTTCCTCTGCCAAATGCAGCCCTGGGCATCTTAAGACTGGTGTGGACTCCAACTCCTATGATCCCCAGCCCCACTCTGAATCCACCGCAGCTTAAACGTACATATGATGTAAGTTTATAACTACCGGTAGTTATTTCTGTAGTAATCACGTCTTGGTGGAAAACAATAGCGCCCTCTCCCTGTGAGCTGTGGAAGCACAGCACTGCATGTTTTCTACTGCCCCCTAGTGGAATATAAAGATAATAACAATATGGAAACCTAGTTGTGTGGTCCAGTATTTGCCAACAAAGTATTATTGGTACTTTCAGACTAAATGGCAGAAATACCTGATTTTTTTTACAGCTACTCAGAAACAATGACTTGTTTTCAGGAATATTACAATGACATGAATCAATGCAGTAACAGCAGCTGTTCCATAACGGGATCACCAAACACCAGATAATTTACCAAAAAGGCCATTTTATTAATTTATTATTTTTAACAAAATTATTGATGATGTTAATGCTCAGGTTTGCTTATGTTAAACTTACATGCATGTACATAAAAATATTTTTAAATCATTGTAGTCCACCCCCGGTTGTGGTTGATCTATTACATTTATTATGAGAGACGTATCATATTCTTTAAAGGTCTTCTATACTATCCATGGCTCACCGGTGTGGCCCTTGGTGGCAGGTGACCCTTACCCTCATTACCATTCCCTTTGTTTCCTAAGCAATCACTCTGTCCCTCTTATTTAGTGAATGTTTGAGCCACCAGCCCAGACACTGGCGTTCCCAGCTTGCACATTCAAATTGTGGAACTTTACAGAGTTCAAATGTCTGCCCCTGTTATACCTGGAAATGATTAATTTCTTAATAAATAGTTGTAATTGATATGCACTTCTGTCCTGAATTTACTTAAATAATTGCATTAAAAATCATTTTCGGGGAAATGTTTTTGCTACTAATAAAGTTCCCCTCTGCCAAATGCAGCCCTGGGCATCTTAAAACTGGTGTGGACTGCAACTCCTATGATACATCTGGCTACCATGGGTGTGCATTTGCCATTGTGAGATATTACTTTGAATTTATGGGAAACCATATTTCAGTTTTCCCATAAAAATTTCTACCTGATATATAGGTTTGCCTCTAATTAATATTCTTACATAAACAACAATCCCCAAGTTCAGGGCCTTCTTACAAGCATTGTGGGACCTAGACAAATCAATGCAGTGGGGCCTGCCCCCCCCCAAAAAAACCACGATGTGAGGTGAGGATTAATGAACACAAACAGAAGTATGCATATGCGTGTACATGTTAGGGAGAGCAGGGGAAGGCTAGCTGCTTTGAGTCTGGCAGGCGAGGATATTATATGGCGCAGTGGGTGCCCACACACACACATACACATAAACTGCCCTTACAAACATCTGCCCATACACACACACACACATATACACATAACACATATCCTACCCTTACACAAGCCTGTCCATACACACACATATACACAAACACTGCCCTTACATACACATATGCACTACGCATATACACACAAATACACTGCCCTTACACATGCCTGCCCATACATACAAACATCCACAAGGACAGTTGCCCATACACACAAACATACTGGGTCAGCACCCTTTTATCCCCATCTCTTACCTTTCTCCTCTTCCATATTCTGTCTTCCAGCAGCTGTTGCCTCGCGGATCACAAGGGAGCGGTATCGGAGGTCTTTAACAGACCTCCGGCTCCCTTGAGTGATTTTAAGCCGGGTTGAACCCGGCTTAAAATCACTCAAGGGAACCGGAGGTCTGTTAAACACCTCAGATACCGCTCCCTTGCGAGCCTGCTCCTCCAGCGGCGGACATTACTGTCCGTCTCTGGAGGGGTGCCGGGTGCCGCAAGTTGGGGGCGCCGCGGCGGCGCCCCCTGGAGTGTGGCGCCCTGTGCGGTCGCACAGGTCGTACACCCCAAAGGCCGGCCCTGGTGTCAGTGTGCTGCGAACGAGTCTCTGAACAAGTCTGTGAATTGATGAGCCGTAATCTGATCCCAGAGCCTGTGTGCTGTGCAGATGACTCGCTTTAGGATCAGGTTACAACTGCATGATTCACAGACTGAACTGTTACAAATGAATCGTTCAGTCTACTGAACCGATTCATCCGGATCACTAAAAAGAATCGGATCAAAAGAACGATTTGTTCATGAACCGGGCATCAGTAATTGGTTCCTCTATGTAAATCTTTTATTTTTTTGTTGTCTCAGTTTCCCATTCCAATTATTAGCTGCTTGCGTTATTGCTTTCCTTTGATCTCTGCTGAATTAAGGTGAGGTGTTTCCACTTTAACCCCATCTCGGCTGGTTTTTCGTGGGATACAAAACTTTACAAAGAACTATACTACCGCTACTTTGACAAAGCAGCGGCCTACAGTCAGCAGCCGAGCTGGAAGAGTGATAGACGGTGGAGGCGGCAAAGGCGGTCAGGGTTTAACCCTTGCATCCCTGGCTCCAATCATAGTGTGCATTACACACTTGTATAAGAACACTTTAGATGTATGAATAGACATTTTATTAAATTTTGTGATTACATTGCACGTTTAACACAAATTAACCACTATTTTACTGTAACACCTTACTTCATTACTAATGCCTGTGTTTAAAACCAATGCTTATACAATACCGATAATGAAAACTAAATAAATTTTACATAATTGCAGGAAAAACCTATCTTTCCAGAGTTTGGGCTGGTTCAATGGACATATCATACACAGCCTGCTAGAGGAACCATGGATGTCACATATTGAGCACATGCCCCATTGTGTAGGCAAATGAGGGTACTGTTTAGGGTGCCCACCAGTAGGGGGTGCCCCCAACAGGTTTTCTCCTATTTTGGTAAGCAGGTAGGTGCAGGAGCGCCACCAGAGATGGTTCCTGGAGTACTAAAAACCCTAGGCATTTATGATTAAACGGATATAAATGGATGTTATGCTGGGTTACTTGTTGACCCAAATGTAACACAACTTGTATTGTCCAATCAGAACCCGATCAGAACCCGTGTCCACCCTGTGTACGGCGCTGTCCCCCTCTGAATGCACCAGCGGCTCAGCGGTCAGTGATGGGAATCCAACGCAGGCAAAAGAGGAGTTGTTACAGGTAGATTTCGTATAGCAGCCCTGGCTCTCAAACTGTGGACCCAGTAGCCGCCGTCTCTATGTACATGAATACATATTAGTTGTTTCCTTTTTTTTTTCTTGATATTCAAAGATATACGGCAGTTAGCTTCTCTTGCACATATTACGTCACAGTGTTACTGCTCTCCGGAATTCTCTGTGATGTCAGAGGTCGGTCTGCTCAGACACAGACACCAGAGTTTCATATTTTGCGAGAGGATAGAGAGTTGTTTACTCGTATGTGAAAATGGAGGATGCTTTGCTTATTTTTTTTCTGTTAGTTTATTGGATAATAAGGCGATTTATTCCAAATCAGCCTCATGTTATTATAAGGAGATATGCTAAACGCCACCAAAAACACCATCTAAAGGAAACATCCGGTCAACCTCCTTTAGCCAGGTAAGAGGGGAGCATGTTGGGCTGATATATTTGGAAAAGGGAACCTTAACTCCTATAACTATAATTATTATTTATTGTTTTATATAGCGCCATCAGATCCACAGCGATGGATCCTACACTGTAAAGGTCCATAGCTCACTTTCTGTGCAGCACATAGAACTATGAGATGCTTTTAAGTCACTAATAGAGTTCACCAACAATCATCACAGGATCCCCTTCATGCCGTATAAAATGTACAGCTTTTAATCTTCAAAAACATCAGTAATTGTTATCCAACAGGATGCCCGCCGTGTCCTCTGCTCTAAGAGACCTTTAAATCCTGTATGCTATGTAACAGCCTCTCGGATTATATAGACCATATATAGATTTCATCGCAGAAACACGTGTCATCTTTCCAGTAATCATTTTTTTCTTTCTCATTTAGTGTGCTGACCTGCAATCGAGACCCAAAAAGACCAGGGAGACTCTACGATTGCATCTTTAACAGCAAAAAAGCAAAAGGAGAGATAAAAAGAAGGCTGGCTACACCGATCCCTTGGGATAAACTGCGTGCCCGATTTCCTAGGTAAATACTTTCATCAAATATAGTTAACTATTTAACAGACACAATGTTGTTTAAAACACTCAACTAAAATGAAGATCATAAAATAGTGCTTGACCTGATTTTTTATGGCTTTGATGTTCATTTGTTTCCATAACTATAGCCCATTGATCCCATCTCATGACCAACGTGGTGCGGAACGTCCGCTGGTGCCTTCTGCTCCCATAAAGGTGTCTCCCACCAAAAGCCGTTTTGGAGCAGCCGTCTTCATAGGGAGTGCAAGGGGGTACAAGGAGAACAAAAGGTAAATTTAATAGGAAGCATAACAGACTAAACTTTATAGTTATTTAACTTTCCCTGCTTCTTAGTGTTCTTGCGGCATCCCTGTGTGCCATATTATCACTATTATAATTGGGGTAATACCCTGGTTTTCGTATTGGGGTTCTTTTCACATGTAGACAATAGCCTAGGACACAGTTACAACCACGACATACACACTCAATTATCTTGCCCTTTCACAAAACCATATCTTCATCTATTATTTGCAGATGCCCACGCTACTTGCCCTTTGAGGCAAAGTTACCATCTCAACGGCCTAAGGTCCCAATGCAAAACTATTCCATCGGTGAAGGAGCCCAAGCCTGTGTCATGCCCTATGACGATTCAATGTGTGAAATAGCCAAAGACTGTATCAGACGCTACGATTCCATCAGCGAAAACATCAGCGAGAACAAGATTGTATCAGGGTAAGTGCTGTTCTTTACATGTAACATAATACCCTTTACAGTTCCAGTAATCGGACATTATTTTACTGACTCCTCAACAAGTATGTATCTCTGCATAATCATTGCAAATGACATCATCTGTGCTGTAAATGTTTTACCCTATTTCGAATTTATACTGATTATTTATTACATTATTTTATGGCATTGTAGCCGGATATTATTTCCCCTTCCACCCCTGGTCCTTAGAGACACCTTTCGGCTATCATTCTACTCAGAATACTAATATGATAGTAAGAAAGCACAGTGCGTATACACAAACTTCAACACCTTCGATTTACTAACCACTAATCATTTATTTCAGATTACCAAATGGTGCCCTAGTGCTGCCAAAACCACGTCCCCGCCTTGAGCGTTCCAGAGTAAAAACTCGTCGGATGT
>VKOC01048741.1:0-10253 GCA_009364415.1 Spea multiplicata | reverse complement strand
TTTATATGCGTGCCAGGTGCAGTCGGCGTTTGATTTATGCAGTCAGCGCGCACGTTCAATGCAAAGTGCCGAGGAATACTGTCAGAAGCAACTTCAGATCCTGAGCTCCACGTCTCTGAGGATACGATGAACTTTAAAAAAACATCCCAGTAGCTGTTGCGTAATATGGTAATGATATATAAACATATCTGAAGGCACTGGGATACAATTATAATGCATTTGCCGGGAAATTTGTGTCAAAAGCTAATGAAAATTTTTAACCCCTTAAGGACAATGGGGCGGTCGCTAAGCCCATTGAAAACAATGCACTTTGAGCCCGTACATGTACGGGCTTTGTCATTAAGGGGTTAATCATGTTTTGTTTTCCCAGCGGAATACATATAGTAATGAAACTGTACTGGCTGCACTATGGGTTATATCAGAAAAAGATACAATGTAACTAAGGGATTGTTTATTCTCTGAAGCAAATCTAAAGCAGGAATGCAATTCCCATGATTCTCGGTGAATCTGTGGAGTCAGCTAGATATTAGCAAGTTTGCTAATTATGGTTTATATAGAGCATTCTTTCTTATTCAACTTTCTTTCATCTTGAATTAGGAGAATCATAAACATGTCAGCACATCTATCTGTCCATCGATGAACCAATCTGTTCAGAGACTTCTGGCTTTTAAAATTGCAGTCTGTCGTTGTTTGCTGTGTCATTTCACCTTCCTTTCTGAATTTTCTTATATAACCTATGAAATGGTCAAATGTGATAGCATTCAAGTTAATTTTCTATATGTAAGGTGATGGGAGTCAAAAGAAAGAAAGGAGGAAAGAAAGAAGATGCAAGAGGGGAAGATAGAAATTAGAGAAGATGGATGGATAAAGAGATAAAGGAAAAAAGTGAGAACAAAGAGAAAGGAGAATAATAAAGGGAAGAGAAAAGATTAAAATGAGATATAATGGAGAAATGAGACACTAGAGAGAAAGGAAAGAGATAAGGAATATAAAGCAGAAGAGAAATGAGAAAGAAGAGAAATGAAAGCAGGGAGAGGATAGAGAATTTGAATGAAAGAGAAAGAGAAAGGAGAGAGACACAAAAATGAAAAGAGGAGCAGAGGAGAACGCAAGGAAAGGATATAATAGCAAAAGGAGAGGCAGTCTAAGTGTGCTGAAATTTTAATCTCCAGAAGCTGCATCTGAAAACATAAAATATACTAGACTTGGGCACCAGAGTCTTCGTGCTCGTTTTCGTCAATAAAAAAATTTTCATATTCCGCGAATATTCACCTGTTCCTGTCTTCTCTTCGGGCGAATATTCGTGCACATTCTTCTTGTTCGTTCTTTAACACGTACCGCAGCAGCTCTGGCACCAGCAGTTTAAATGTCCATATGAGCAACTCTATTGGTCGCCAGCAGGGAGCCCCTGCTGGCGACCAATGAGCACACCACCATATATGGCTAATATATCTTCGGGCAGAATGCTGCCATCTATTAGTAAGATACATTGAGTAGCATTGTTCAATATGCTTGAAATCCAAAGTTATTATGCTACCCAATTTATCTTACCAATAGAGGGCAGCATTCTGCCCGAAGATATATTAGCCATATATGGCAGTGTGCTCATTTGCATTTATTCAAATAAAATATATTCCCATGATCCTTTCATCTAACAGTTTAATAATAAATAGAAAAAAGTTTGTTCGACAGAATTAATGTCCGCGAGTGCGGTGTCCCCGCTGTGTCAGTTAAATGTCAGTTAAATGTCCGCTGGTACGGACTTTTAACTGTTGCAGCAGGGTCCCAGGTGGTTTTATTTATTAATGCAACCAGTGATAAGGGGCCGTGCGAGTGAGCCTAGCCGCTCTCGTCTCTTCTTCGTGTCTTCGGAACAAACACGAAAACGCACTCTTCGTGTTCGTTTTCATGTTTGCCCGAAGACGAATGCACAAGTCTAAAATATACCTATTAGAGAGCTTAGAACAGAAGATGCAAAACGAGCTCACGGTTTTTCTCAGTCATCTTTACAAACGTCTACAAACCTCCAGGAGATGCTTAACCTTCGACTTCTGTCAACAATGCCCAGCACGTCATCTCTCTGTCAGCTCTACGTAACATCATTCCTCCCTCCAAATGCATTGTTTACACTTTCCATGGCCTCACTAAGTACAGGAATCAGGTGCGCTCCCCTGTTATTAGGCTATCCGACCCACCACCACCGACTAACATGGCCAATGACCCAGCATTTCCGAAGATATAAAGAGCTATATCCAAACCCAAAACTTACCTTTGTATTCTGGTGCTGTTAAGGTCAAACCTGGACAAGTAACAACCCTATTTGTATTGCATCTTGATGCTAGTTACTGAACCTTAACATTAATTATGAGGGAATTCTAAGAATAAGGATTAAGAATATATGGATAGTCGGTCAACGGTCTGACTCTATACAGCCTGTTGTATTAGCCATCTGAGTAAACAGATTATAGGTTTGTAGTAAAAAAAAAAAATATGCAAGGTTGTCTAATAAAATGTATTCTTGGAAATGACAAGATCAAGATAGAAATCTACCCAAATAAACGCTCCTAGGTAGCCAAATTGTGTCACTAAATTGTCTCGTTTGGGAGTGGATTTTTGATAACGTACAAAGATTGTCATGTACAGTACCTTGTAAGTCTTCAGATTTTATAATATAAACTGAAGCAAAATTTAATTTCTTTTTTTGTGAAAAGGATAACATAAAAATGGCTTATTTCTAATAATTTCAAAGTTTATGCCTCTCTTCTTAAAAATTGGTAATCTCTTCCCTGTTGAGAAGAGATTACAATTATAATTGCACAAATGAACTGGATGGGAGCAATTTGATTAAAAAAAAGTTATAATGGAAATCACTTCGGCATATGGATAGAATATGTTTCCTAGTGTTCAAATGATTTTTTTTTTGCTAATCTGTTTCCTTGGGACTGAACTTAGTCGTCATTATTAAAAATGGTAAATTACACCTCTCAACTACTCAACTACTCTGCTGATAAAACATATAAAGAAGAATCGTGATCGTGAAGAATATTAAATGACAAGGTTTAGGTAAAATATTTAAGATATAGTAAATCCCTAGATATATATATATACCGGTGTATATATATACCGGTATATCATATATATATATATATATATATATGTGTGTGTGTGTGTGTGTCTGCTGCCCCCTCTGAGCCATATAGCCCTCCATACATAAATACTCCTTAGCTTAATATTTTTGTCCAGGAGTCTCTAATATCACATAGTCTTCCAGGTGGCGGAGACACAACCCGGATGACCTGATTTTTATTTGTTCACTAGCACATCAACAAATTTACCACAGAATGGCCGAAAAAAGAAAAGAATCAAGGTGTTACAGTAGCCCAGTCCAAGTCCACATCTCTGTTGTTTACCTGAACTGGTATTTACCAGACCTTGTAAGGAACAGATGATTTTTATTATGTCCCGAATTCAAGAGGGTATAGTTTCTTTTATACACGACTGTACACATCCATGCTAACATACAAACACATTCATGCTCACACACAAACGTACACCCACACATTCACATTAATACACACACTTATGCATACATTCTATTTTTCTACAGTGCTACAGAATATGATGGCACTATGTAAACAATAAATAATAATAAATGTTTTGTTTAACATTCTCCTCTTTAGCATTTTTCCAAACTGAAAAGAAGTGTTTTGCCTCTTTTTTAATTTGTCTGCAGTAATGCCTATGAAGTCCATTCAGAACAGATGGAAGAGTTTGGTTTTAAAGAGTGTACGCATTGGTTGTCCTTAATGGGTCCATTGATGTAAAAGTGATTTGCAAGCGGCCGCCAGGAAAACTTAGATAATTTTAAAGTGTTTATTATCATCGGGCAAGATGCCAAATGGTACTGCTGCCAGACATAGAGGGAACTTTGCAATTGTTTTTAATGTTACAAAAGTATTTATTCCGTATGTAAAGGTCAGCCTCAGTTATGGAACATTTGGAACAATGGTGTGTGTCTCTTATGCCCATAAAAATTGCCTGTGTGGTGATAGATATGCACCATGAATCCTCTCTAAGTTCATTTCTCAGTAAATGGGAATAGTTATTGCTGAGCACAGTCTTTCCGCAGTCTGTTTCATCTCTGGGGTCTCTACAGTGGAAAAGCAGCAATGCCACTTTGTCAGTCCAGGACCCGCACTTTCCTGCTTCAGATGGACCAGGATGATTAAGTATATCAATCTCATAGAGTAATGGATAGTTTGGGCTATCGTCGTGATTTGCCAAGGTCATTGTCCCAGTGCGAATCAGTAAGTTCTTTCGAGTTTTCTCATTGTAAGCAAAAAAGGAAAATGTATCTGTACACATCCAGCAACTTATCCTGAGTTGCCCTTAACCCCTTCTCGATTCCCTTTCCGGGGATCTCTTCCTGACCTGGGCATAAATACCCCCACCGAGTTGTCAAAAATTTGGGAGGATGGTCCTGGGGCATTCCACCTTCAATATCTTGTGGACCTCTTTGTCCAAAGCTCTCTGACCTCAAAAATGCACATATTGTGCCAGGTTAGGGAGTGACCAGAGGATTAGGGATGTCGTATGGTACATGGGTCAAACAGGGGTTCCCACTGCTATCCAGTGAGAAAGGCACAGACTCCAACAAAATGGCCAAAGGAGTGCCGTGTACGGTGACAAAAACATGTGGTACCAACAAAATGGCTGCCGAGAGTTATCACGCTCCCGCGAGACTCTCCAGGCAGCCGACATGCGGGAAAGAAGAGAGGCAAGGCGAAACACCGCAAAGCCAGCCAACGAGAAACGGCAAACAGGAGGAAATGGGGCGACGTACAAACGTATAAACGGAGCTAGGAAGCTTCCTGAGCTAGGAAGGAAAAACAAACCAGAAAGGGATAGTCAAAGCCACCACCACCATAGCAGTAACCAAATATAAATATAAATAAATAATAATCAAAATCACTGTAAAATATTGAAAATTAACAATTAATGACACAGACACAAAGCCCCCTGAATTTTGGATGATCTTTTGTATACTATCCACTGACTAATGAATATTCATGTATAAAGATTTAAGACCGTCTTTGTACAATGAGTTTTTATTGGTTTTTGTATGGACGAAAATAAGGATGCAGCGAAAAGGTGTCAACATCAACAACTCCATTTTCTCTTGGGACATATCGTGTTTTCTTACCTGTGACAAAAATCCAGCATTAAAAGATATATCTGTTTCATGCTTTTACAAGAATGCAGTACACGGTGTAAAGCCAAAATCACATTTTGATTACAGGTTGATTATACATTTCTGAAATAAATTATAAGCAGCAGGGAGACCTGATTGAGTTTCTGCATTCTCAGCCTTCAAAGATGAGCCATACTAAAACCAAACAGCTAGAATTTTTTCTCTGTTTTTCACAAAAATATTCCTCAATTAAGATGTGTTGGATGGATGAGCCACTTTGGGTTTGAGCCTAACTTGTAGCTCATACTGGCTAATAAAGTAAGGAAGAATGTGAGTCACAACCAAGTGGGCTAAAGTCCCTCCTCACATTGGGTATGGCCTTGTTTTATGTCACAATTGCCGTTGAAAACATATGAAATGAAACAAGTTAAAAAAAATATTTAAAACAGAATTATCCCTAGAGGGCTTAGAATCAACATATGTCCCGTCAACCATCATAATGATAATGTGTTCTAACACAAACGGGACAATGTCGTTTTGGAATGTTCTTTGAGATTAATGGAGTAAGTTTGTGAGACTAAACAAGAAAGAAATACAGCATACTTTGTGTTGGGTAGAGATGATGATGACCGACCTTATTGTATTCACAATGGCGATGGTCCAATGGTGATGTCCCATCTATTGGCTGAGGTGATGGAGTTGTGATTATGATGGATAGTTCCTGTTACCAATGATCAATTGGGGAAGGGTATTTAAAGATGGCCATTTTTGGAGTTGGTTCCCCTGACGAATCTGAGGCTTACTCAGTGAAACGGGTGTCAGGTGCTTATAAGTGTGATGGGGTACAAACTCAATAATTCTCATTCGATAGCTTGGTTAATGGGTCCAGGTTAGAGGCTGATATCCAGAATCATGGTGGCACGTGTTCATCTATGTTTAACAGCAAGAACTATTAAAGAAATGTTTTTGGCTGACAGATTGGTAGAAAAATACATATTAAGGGAATTAAGTATTAATAGATCGCAATTGTTCAAATGGACTGGTAATTTCATAAGTTTTAATTTATATAATATCTCAATCCTCCATATACCACGTTATTGAATTTTGACTTAAGATATCTTATTATTAGGCTGATTTAACATTTAAATGCTTGAATCCAATATTTTGTTTAAAAACTAATTATCTACTTTGGGCTTTATTTTCTTGAGATTTTCTTTGTGATTAAAAATATGTACTGTCAGGCCCTGTATCCCTGTGGGTGCCAGGCGCACTTACCTGCAGCATGAAGAATCACAGGCCGCATAAGGCTTCAGCGGCCATAAGGTAGGCTGCAATCCCCCTGAATTTCAAGTCCAGAGAGGTCTCCTGAAGCATTCATGGGGGGGTTTGCAAGGCCAAAACCACTGCTGACCAAAATAAACACAGACGATCATCTCACATTTGACAAAAGCGCCTTGACGACCCCAAGACTTTTAGAGAACATTCTTTGGAGTCAAAGGTAAAGCTTTTTGGAAGATATGGGTCCCAATACATTTGATGTCAAGCTAACACAGCATTCCACCATAAGAACATCATACCAACAGTCCAACCCAGGCCACATGTCACTGTGTGCACTAGGTGCCCTTACACGCAACGAGAGGCTTGACAGTTTGTGGCCTTGAGGTAGGCCACATACCGGTCTAAAATCTCAATGGTGGTGCACGCAACCGGAGAGCGATCCTGCAGCCCTCTCTGGATGAGCGCACTAAGGCGACCAACCGAACAAGACAGCATTGGAGAAGAAAAGAGGCAGAAGCTCGTTACTTCTCTGGCTTTAAGGTGCACTCACCTGAAATTACCCACAGATGCACCGAGAAGGGGATGTAATATGCAGCCCTATAAATGTCCAACAAACCCTCAGGTTAGTGCTTGTTTCTTACTAGCTGTGGTGTTTGCTTTCTGTCAGACATCATTCCCTACTCCTTATTCTTGGTGCTGTTTGCTTTTCTGTGTGTTTTTTTTTCTATTTCATTACTGGCTATTAAGCCCTTCTTTCCTACCGGACTATGCTGTTCATCCTCTGCCCCACCAGAACCCTAGCATCTACATTATTCTATGTACTTTATGTCTTTCTAAAAGTTTAATATTTTAGCTGAAGTTGGCTACTTTTTGCAACAAAAAATACGTTAATTATATTAATTTAAATGCAGCTCAAGGGTTATTGATAAAATGTTGAAATATCGAAATTCAAAGATCATTTTATTAATCCGTGTAATTAATATATTTATTCGGGACACACTGTGCAGTTATCACTCAGAGAAAAAGGCAGAACAAGGAAAAATCTCTTATAAATGCCTGTAATGAGGAATAAAAATGAGCAAATTATTATTTTGAAAAATCAGTATTGTATCTTTAAAGTACCCTTTCATAAATGTCAAAGAACATATCCATTTAAAAGAAGTTACTTTTATGTAGAATCCTTTGTTTTGTCGGAGATACAAAGTGATTAAGTACATTACTCAAGGGTAAAGATTGTTAAGGTAACTTACTCAATTAGAACTTTATGTGTAGCAGTTCATTCTGAAAATTACAATACCAATCATTTAGTTACCATGGTAACCTAATATGGCCATGTAAAGATCTGATGTTTTCAAAAGAATGAAGATAAAGAATATTTCCTTCAAAGCATAAAAGATTTTTTTGTGTGTGTGAATGATACATTATTCATTTACAATTCAACTGGATCAAAGAAATATTAAAATTTTACTTCAAATGAATGAAATGGAAAAGGGGGTATAAGTTTTGACTTTTATTAACTAAAGATGATGTAATGTAAAAATCTACAGCTCTGTCCATAGAATAAAGCTGTCCAATGTTTCAAGGGTCAGAATAAAAATTAAAAAAAACAATATTTTTGCTTTAACATAAGTGATTTCATAAATTTCTATGTGATGCTCTCTATTGATTAACATAACCATGCACCTTTTAACTTAACCCCTTCGTGACAAAGGCTGATTTTACTTTTTGTACCCTTCGTGACAATGGCTGTTTTATCGTTTCTGCGGTGTTTGTGTTTAGCTGTAATTTTCTCTTAACCCATTTACTAAACCCACACAAGTTATATATTGTTTTTTTCAGGACAAGAAGGGCTTTCTTCCGACACCAAAACTTTTTTCATATAATGTAATTTGCTATAATAAAAATATTAAAATATGACGAAAAATTGAAAAAAAAAACACATTTTCTCACTTTTATTTGAAAAATCTTTTATTCATCATAAAAAACTACTGAAAAAACCTGCTAAATAGATTCTACTATTTGTCCCGAGTTTAGAAATACCCAATGTTTTTATGTTTTTTTGCTTTCTTCTACACGTTATGGGGCAATAAGTACAAGTAGCGTTTTGCTAATTCAAAACCATTTTTCTCTGAATCTGGTAATTCTGTCTCCATGTGGTATTTGGGGCATCTTTGAAGCCAGCAAATTAAATTTACCCCACCAAACCATATATTTTTGAAAACTAGACACCCCAGGGTATTTTAGATGCTGATAGTTTAACCCTTTCCATGCACTAATCCTACCATCAACCCTTGTCAAAGTTTGTGATAGTAATTGTGTTTGGTGTTTTTTTCACATACTTTGTACTTCAGGTGTGAAATTACAGCTCCTGGTATATGTTGCTGTCACACAACACCTCGATATGTGTCCAGCAACATCTCCTGAGTACATTGATACCCCACATGCATGGGTTTGTCAGATTGTTTGGGGGAAAAAGGGCCACATTTGGAACATGAGCAATTCAAATTCAGTAGGAATTTTACATCTGGGTAAAGAAAAATGCTTGTACCCAACTATCAGTAGGGACAGGTTACAAGAAAGCCTGGCCTATCTCCAAGAAGGGATTTGATCTAGCACCTTAAGTGGTCCCTCATGCCACGGAATGGACACAGGGGTCACTTGACAGTGCAAATAAAAACGCTTAAAAATGGTGGAGCAAATAAAAGCTAAAAAACAGTAAATGTAACAAAAAAATTAAAAAAAAAATACAAAAATGGAGCAGGAACAAAAAAAAAAAATAAAAAATGGGAAACTGTGTGATACAGCTTGAAGCAGTCACCGACACAGAGTGCAGGTTTTCCAGGGCAATCTGGACAGTAAAATGTGGTGTCCTTTCTTTGCCCCCTGCTGTAGCATACCCTGCATCTCTTTTGGGGATTCTGCTTCTTTGCTGTAGGGGGGAATTTTAAAAATAAAATGGGTAGCCCCAATTCTGTTGGTTCCCATCACTACTTGGGGACCAGGTGCATCACGGTACAAGATACCTGAAATTACTTCGAGCTGAAACTGCAAAAAAGACAGCTTCAGCCCAGTGTCTGCTTTTTTGTGCAGCAAAAAAAGCGTTATAGGTTGCAATTTGCATTAGATAAATTGCAACCTTCTTGTACCAGGCCTTTGTCTTCCTCATAATGAGGTAGGGCTGTAGGAGTTGATCTGACAGATCAACTCCACCCATGTGCTTGTTATAGGCCCTGATGCACACTGGCTTTCTAGTGACCCCAGCTCTGCCACGGACAGAAACCTCCACAGTTCTTTCATCGTGGATGGTGCTCAGCATGCACACCTCTTTTCTGTCCTTGAACTTCAATGCCAAAAGCTCCTCTTGGCGTAGAGCTGAGGTCTCCCCCTTTCCTAGCCGGGTTCGTACCAGGGGTTGTGGGAAACCTAAGCGGTTCTTTTTTATAGTACCGCAAGCTACCGTATTGAAACAATACAGCAGCTTGAACAAAGGGACGCTTGTATAGAAGTTATCTACATACAAGTGGTAGCCTTTGTTCATAAGGGGGAATATTAGGTCCCAAACAATCTTGGCACTGGGGCCCAGATGGTCTGGGCAACCTGGAGGGTCAAGGTAGCTATCCTTACCCTCGTATACCCGGAAGGCATGGGTATATCCTGTCTCGCTCTCGCAGAGCTTATACACCTTCACTCCATACCTTGAGCGCTTGGAAGGAATATACTGCTTGAATCCCAACCTTCCTTTATATTTCATTAGGGATTCATCCACGCAGATATTCTTTCCAGG
>VKOC01048739.1:0-14054 GCA_009364415.1 Spea multiplicata | reverse complement strand
TATGTTTCCATTTTTATCGCCATACTTGGAATCACCTCCAACATTGGGAAACAGAAAGCCTTCTCCACCTGCAGCTCTCATCTGATTGTAGTATCTGCCTACTATGGGACGCTAATAATAGTTTATTTGGCTCCTTCCAAAGGATGGTCATTTAATATGAATAAAGTCTTATCTCTTCTCTATACAGCACTATGCCCATTTTTTAACCCAATTATCTATAGTCTTAGGAACCAAGATATTAAAATACTTCTGCACAAGGTTATTTTAAATAACCAAAATGGTTAAGAATAAAGCCGACAAATTAGTGATCCTGCATACAGACACATTCCACAGGTAGCCTTAACTCTACAACCTTGCTATCACGGATCACCTAACAAACTCACAGAGACATTCAAAATGGGTGAGAGGAATCCAATTTATAGATAATCACCTCCATGCTTTTTCCTATAAGAACAATAATACAGAAGGAATGCGTCTCTCACCATAGCTGATATCTTAAATGAGACGTTAGAGTATAGGGTTGCTTATTCACTTCTAAGAGGATAGTTTTGGCCCGCCATCAGATCTGGATATTCTCAATTCCTTGGATTTATTGGATGACCTGTGATGTATCATCAGTTGTTTGGAATCATTTGATGAAGTGGGGACATTATTTAGATTTTTTTGAGCTTTTTTCCCCCAATTTGTTTATTCTTTGGTTTATTTTTTTGGGTTGGTTTATTTCCTTGCAATTTGCTCCTAAACGAAATATATATACTAATCATGAAATAAGGAATTTGAATCAGACTCTCTATTAATTTGCATTCATTAATTATTATGATAAGTGTTTCTATATTTGTTTTTATTTATATAATATCATATCTGAAAGCTGAGGGACTTATTGCATAGAGGAATGTACTCTTATTACATTAAGCATTTTTTATAAACTATAGTTTATTTACTCCGTCTCTATCCTATAAATTGTAATCAATGCGAAGTCTAGTTGATTGTGGTCAGCGACAGACATTTTTCTTGTTGAATTCATTTTGCTTGTCTGTCTTTCTTTTATTTTTTGTATTTTTTATATAATTTTTTTTTTACACAGAAATGGTTAGAGGTCCTCCTAGGGACCTCCTGAACATGCCAGTGATGTCACAAAGACATCACAGCTCACATTATAATTTTTTTAGTTATATTATATATTATTTTTTAATGATTTTTTAATATTTATTTTTTAAATGAATAACATTGTTTTTTTTTCAGCTTTTCTGTTTTCAGACGTAGCGGTGAGTGAGAGACTCCCCTCCCCGCGATCCCCCTGCACCGATCACACTGTGATCTCTATGCAGGTCTGTGAGAGACCGCAGCGTCTCTGTGCCTCATCGGAGGGCAGGATATCCCCGTCAGCAGTCACGCAACCCGAAAGGGAATGCCTGATCGCGCATTTGGTGATCGGACATCAGAAAGCCGGCAATGCCGGCTTCTGCTGTCAGTGGGGAGTCCAGGCTGTCAAACGATCTCCTGTGCAGCGGCAGGGATGTGTCCCTGACGCTGCACTAAGTTCTGGACGTACCGGGGCGTCCATAGGGGTTTCCTAATAGGCTTTTTGGACGTCTCGGTACGTCTATAGGGGATTGAAAGGGTTAACTCGCTATTTTTGCATGGCAGGCGCTGCACCCATTGGAAAATAAACAAGTTTCCACACCCTCCTGAGAATGGTTGTTTACAAGTACTTCATTAAACCATGCAGGTCAATGGAGCCCAGCTTTCTAATCACAATGTAATTATCCCCTTTTGTCAGTCAAAAAGCTATCTCTGTGTTTCAGGAAAATCTTGACTCTTACTTTCACAGCTCTTCATAGCGGTTCCCCTAATCACATCTCCTCAGTCATTTCTAAATACATGACCCATCAGTCTCTCTGGTTTCCGTCTGTCCTCTCCTCTGATTTCTATTTCGTCATATGACTGATACTTGGCAATTTGCAATCCATTGTATTACATCACCATTATGGTTCCTATGGTCTGTCAGGTTTCACGTCCTTGATGTTTAGTTTTTACTTTAATCAAGTGTGTTGGTTCTGACATCCGAACTAGAACTTTTTGCTATCCAACCAATGATATTTGCACCAACTGTCTCCATAATCACTACCTATAGTTTTATTTCATTTAATATTTTAATTTTTTAACATTCTTCCTGTGGAGGGAAGGAGAAAGTACTGCAGTTTCCACTAATTCCACCCATTATAGGACTTTGATTATGGTAGACAATCCTATCAACATAAATACGTTCAAATCGTTGTTGTACATTGTAAAGACCCCATTGTTTAATCCCATTATATCCATCTTTAGGAATTAAGAGAATAAAGCAGTACTGCGAAAAGTACTTATGTATCCTACTCTAAGAATGACACTTTCTGAATAATACGATAATTTAGGGGAAATTTAAAGTGTTCGTTAATTCATTTTTTAATATTACATTAATTACTTTTTTTTTATAAAGCTAAAGATGTAAGTAGTCTACATGGGGTCTCCAACAGCATAAGTTCTCAGGAGATAACCTGGCATTCCTGTTCAACACAAACTCTCTTAACTGTTGGATAGGGATTGCATTTTAGGAAGCTCGGCAGGACTGTGGTAAACAGAAGCATAGCAACACAGTACTTGGCCACCATAATAAAGGCAACACAAGCAATTATACTTATTCTTTTTTTTTAACATATAAATCTCTTTTTACACATCTATTTTTACACCAAGCAGGTGGAAGGGCCCAGCTCTATCTAATCAGGCTAGAGAACATTGTGCAGCAGCCCTTCCAACCTGAGAACCTGCTAATGCTCAATCACCCCAACCAGGAAGATGCAGCCTGGAAAGCATTTTCAGCAATGGGGGTTTGAGCTGATCTAGCAGTTCTATTTCACCACAAGAAACCAGCCAAAAGGCTTAGACAAAGAACAAAGCTGAAGGTTCTTAAGAACCCCTGCAGTCAGCTCATTCTAGGCTTGTTTGGTGAAAGCCAACAGACCCAAGTATTGAGACAAGTCTTAACAGACTTTGGCATGGACATGTGACTAGTCTTAACTCAACAACAAGACAGAGCTCATACTGAGACAAAACAGGAACTACCATTATCAAGGAAACCACCAGCCTCCAAGAGCCTTTCAACAGAGTAGCGGTGAGTTATGACCAGCATAAATGACACCATATGTAAAATGCAATATGCAGATTGTATGCACATCAGTTATAACAGAAAACCACACCAACCTACACAGTCCTGCCATCAAAACCAATGGTGTTGTGCCTGCTGATAGTGAGGTAGGACAGGTTCTGCCACATCTGGACTGGTGAGTTGCTTCTGGGGAGATGATGCATCTCCCTAGATTCCTGTAGCCATTGCAGGTGTGCGGCAGAGGTCAGTGGTGCTCTGCCCTGTTGCCAGTGCTTTAGCTGGGGCCAAGTGATCTGGGTGGAGTGCCCAGCATTCCAAAGATTCAGGTGTGGAGTCCACCGTCTTATGCACCTCTCCGGGGTTAACATACTCAGACAAAAAAGCTAATAAATTCAAAGTCTCTGGAGCTGTTTGTTTGTGATATTGGATCTGGGCTAGCTAGCCAGTATCCCTGTGATTCAGAGGTGGAGACCGAAGTCCCATCCGCCCCTCTTGGTTCAGCATCCTCGGATGAATAATCAATAAAATCCATGAAATCCATGGTCACTGGTGCATTCTGTTGACCATGGTTGAATAGTTTTTTATATGCCTTCTCCAGTTCCCATTCATGCGCAACTAAAAAGTCTAGATCACCCCCAGTGAGCAGCAGGGAGGTCCAACTCTCTGAGATGTTGGACTCAATCCGCCACTTCGCTGTACTTCCTTGGCTGCCAAAGTCATAGCCCTGTGTGGGCTTTGTACCCTCCAGCCATGAACACACCTGGGCTGTATACCATGTAACATCCTGTATCAATCATCCCACATCATCTCTATTTGGACCAACCCATCCAACTCGAACACCCATTCCTCCCTGGACTGCTCTCCCAGAAATTTGTGCCTCCAGCTGGAACCAGTACATGTCCTCTCTGGTTGGGAGGCACTTACCCTGGTAGTCCTGTTTCCATTGAAGAGCCTCCAAACGGAGATGCCAACAGATATGATCCCTCCACAACAGCTTATCTTCTGCCGATACAGGTCCATCGGGTCAGGCCCATGCCTCCTGCACACGCCATTCAAACTCCATTTTGCTATTTCTTAACCGCATGGTGAGCAATCCCAGTGGTGGTTTGGATGTCCTGTTTGGGTACACCCACCACAGCTTCCAAGAACACAAAACTTCAACCATCAGACAGGACTAGTGTGAAAGAAAGCAGTAAACATCACTCTTGGGAACCTCAGCAGCACTGAAGTATACGGAAGTATAACAATACAGTGCTTTACCAAAGATAAGGACAGCACCAAGGCTTACCTCAATAATAAGGCATAACACTGATCAAGGTAAAACAGGAACTAACTGTATGGAGGAAACAATCACCTCCAGCCTCCAAGAACCTTACAATTTGCTGGTGGTGAGTTATGACCAGCATGCATCACACCATAGGTAAAACACAACATGCAGATCATATGCAAATTGGTTGTAACTGAAAACCACTTACACAATCCTACCATCAGAACCGATAATGTTCTGAGATAAGGTCTTTATTTGACTAAAGATATACATTTACTTGAAACTTTATTAGGGACACATTGCTAATCGGACCCCCTTTTTGCCTTCAGAACCGCCTTCATTCTTTGTGGCATACTTCCTACAAGGTGCTGGAAACATTCCTCCGGAATTTTTGGTCCATATGGACATGATGGCATTAAGCAGTTGCTGTAGGTTTGTCGGCTGCACATCCATGAAGAGAATCTCCCGTTCCACCACATCCCAAAGGTGCTCTATTGGATTGAGATCTGGTGACTGTGGAGGCCATTGGAGTCATGTCCAAGAAACCAGTTTGAGATTATATGAGTTTTGTGACATGGTGCATTATCCTGCTGGAAGTAGTGATCAGAAAATGGGCACATTGTAGTCATGAAAGGATGTATATGGTCAACAACAATACTTATGCAGGCTGCCACATTTACTTGATGCTGTTATGGACATGAAAAATGAGGTACATTTGTTGGTGCTATTTGTGCTTTTGCGCCCATAACTCCCTAAGTTATAAACTCTGAGATTCCCCATTTAGTAGATATTCCCTGGGTAAGTGGCAGTCTCCAGCACTGGAAGGGTTAATTTCAAACAAAAGAAGTGGCCTTTACTGTCCCGGAAACCGGTAGTGACCAGTTCTATCTGGTCACTACTGTAAGCATGGCCAAAACCAGTTTTTCTAGTTTTTTAGGGAATGCTTGTTCGGAGGCAGGGAATGGGAGGAGAGTAGGGGGAGAATGGGCAAGGCAAAAGGGGATTTAATCCCATGCCTTAAGTGGAAAAGAGGAATTGCATCTTGGAGAGGAGGGAGAGAGGAAGACCCACATTAGAGCTGCAGGAAGTATGAAAGGCTTTTCCCTCCTGTTTCTCACGTGTTCCAGCATCATCACCGTAAAATAACCTGGGATTGGATAAGTATCAAAATCGTATCGATTTTCATATTTTTATACTTTAATTTTAAATCACTTGGGTAGATCCATGCTAGTCTGCTAAACATAGGGCATGTACTATGGTATTGATGTTTGTAGGTATGTTTTTTAACATTTCTTATTAAACATTATTAACTGTGTCGGTTCCCGAGTGATTGTTAAATTGGGATCAACTGCTAATACAAGACATTTGCTGCCAAAATACCTGGTACAGCTTATATTATAGTTGTACAAAACTTATCAGTGTTTCGGGGTGTTTACAAACGCATTTGGGTACTATTAACTTAGCTTGTGCCTTCTGCCTGAGTTTCCCGTGCTCGGCAGCCATTTTGTGACTTTGAACAAAAGAGCACATGGTCGGTGGCCATCTTTGTTATGCACCAAATAGTTGCCAGTTTCATCTCCAACCAAAACACAGATGCCTCAGTTTGCGTACTAAGGTCCCAAGATGTTTAGCCAAGAAAATGTCCCCCACACCATTACACCACCACCAGCCTGAACCGTTGATACAAGGCAGGATGGATCCATGCTTTCATGTTGTTTACGTCAAAGTCTGACCCTGGCATCTGAATGCTGCAGCTGGAATCGAGACTTATCAGACCAGGCAACATTCTTCCAATCTTCCATTGTCCTACTTTGCGAATTGTAGCCTCAGTTTCCTGTTCTTAGCTGACAGGAGTGGCACCCGGTGTGGTCTTCTGCTGCTGTAGCCCATCTGCTTCAAAGTTCGACATGTTGTGCGTTCAGAGATGGTATTCTGCATACCTTGGTTGTAACGAGTGTTATTTGAGTTTACTGTTGCCTTTCTGTCATCTCGAACAAGTCTGCCCATTCTCCTCTGACCTCTGACATCAACAAGGCATTTCTGTCACAAAGCTGCCGCTCACTGGGTATTTTCTCTTTTTCATGCCATTCCCTTTAAACCAAAGAGATGGTTGTGCCTGAAAATCTCAGTAGATCAGCAGTTCGGTTTGAACTTCAGCAATTTGTCTTAATCTTGTCCACATGCCTAAATGCATTGATTTGCTGCCATGTGATTGGCTGATTAGCTATTTGTGTTCACAAGCAATTGAACAGGGGTACCTAATAAGGTGGCCAGTGAGTGTGTGTTTTTTGTTTCAACAATTCCATTATTACCCTCACTCCCTCTACCTTTCCAACTTACTCTCACATTGGCTGAACCAATTTATGACCACCTTAAATTCAATGCAAAGAAAGCCACAAAGTGTTCCAATTTATTAGTCCATTTTTTTCTATTCTTATCTATTCTGGTTTTGATATTGTAAACAAGGTCTGCTTTTGGTGTCTTTGTTTTGTTCTCTGAGAATTTCAAATGGGGCAGACTTTCAATTTACCATCAAATAAAAATCTATATTACTTAAATGAGCTTACAATATTTTTTGATCCAATAACTTTTTTTATTTTATTCATTTTCTCATGGGCATTCGCTTTTTTTTTTATTACATTTTCTTCGGCCTCCCAACATTATATTTAACGTTCTGGAAACTAGGGAATATATATTGGGGTTTTTTGTTAATTAGCTGGAAAAAAAAAACAAATTAAATAATCTCAACAACCTGCTCCCTACAGATAATGGTGGACATCTCCAACTGGAATCAATTGGGATTTCTCTCTGGCCATTTATATTTAGGCGAGGAATGAAGTTCAGTAATTCTGTTTGATCAAAAATTGGGGGGCATTTTTTATTTGCAAATAAATTTGTGGTTCAGTGGCCCACATTCACTCACACTCTGATTTACTCTTGTTCAGTCTCTCTCTCACACTCTCTAAATGTGTCCATTCATTCCTCCAATCGAGGGAAAGGACATCACCGAAAGTATTACCATATTGTCTCAAGTTCAAAATGATGGTGCTTTGAGTGAAGTCCTCTCTGACGATTAATTATTGCTTCTCAATATAGGTAAATTGAGAGAGAGTGAGTGAATAAATGTGGGGCAAAGAATGTTGGATGAAAGTTCTGAGTTTTTTGCTTCATTGTCGTCGGGGGTCTGGTAAATCACTGAATTTACGAAAATTCAGTAAATCTTCAATTTGAAAGCACAAGTTTAATTTTTACTGTAGCAATCTTTTTTACCTCAAACATGCAATCTTACAAGTCCATCGGGCAGCTTAGTATAAGTTGAATAGTAGAAAATTTATTCTAATTAATAAAAGCCAAGTTTCTGAGGATTTTTTATAAAGTAAACTATAAAAAAATCATAAAATATAATAATAAAAAAAACAATAATAAACATAAATAGTGATAGTGCAATTAATTTCAGGCAAGTTTGAGACCCAATGCTTTGCATCCATCCAAGCCTTTACCCATCTTCATATCTTTTATGTTTTTTTTTTTTCTATGACTTTTTGAGCTATAAGGGAAAGATCTGAAGCGTAACCAGTAATATTTTTGTTCTGAGTACAATAATAAGAAAGCCTAGAATTTCCTGCATCTTGCGAAGGTCTGCTGTGACTTTCTGAGAATTCTGAGTGTCCCGTTTTATAATAAGGTACCGTGAAATCCCGGCTCTTTCTAATTGCTTGGAGATGTTCATTATCCTGAGAGAGTTACAAAGGATCAGGTTGCGCAGATTAATTAAATCCCTGTTTCCATCTAATTAACAATTTAAACAGTATCTCAGCATCTGCATCTATATTTTGTCAGGCCACAATAAATATTAGAGATTGCCCGAAAAGTTTACGTGATAAATACCTGGGAACCCCCCCCCGGGTTTGACCCGAGGTGTTCACCGCGTGAAGCTCCGGTTCTCTGGGTCAACACTCGAATCTTATGGGTCACGGGAATGCGGTCTTGACTCCCTGCTCATTTTTCCACCCATTTGCCCTTTAAATCGGGGTGTTTCTCATGATGTCAGCAGGAACGCCCACTGACATCAGCATGGATGCCCTCAAAGCAAGTTGAGATGCCCACCAACATCAGAGGGACTACATCCAGCAAGGAAAGGCTCTGGATAGCCAGATCTAAGAAGTTCTCAGGTATGATACATGATATATGTCCTCACAGAGCTCTGGGCCTTGACTTTCAACCAGCACCTTATCTTTTGAGCTGGTTGAATATTTTCTTGGATTATTGGTTATTGTTACTTACTGCTAAGAGGCAGTATCATGTTTCCTCTTCTGATGGCTCCTCTTTTACCCAGTGTTTTGGGTTGTTATTGTTATGGCTCCAGTAAGAAGATCTTGAAGCCACATATACTGGAGTTTGAAACAGGTGGTTACATCATGGCTTCAGGACGCTATGATCTGAAGTATTCGCTTGATGCAAGAAGTGCAAATGGAGGATTATAACCCAATGAAAATTTGTGTGCTAATATGTCTGGGTAAAATAATGTAAGCAAATTAAAAAGGAAGAAAGTAATCAACGGAATCATCCCCAAGCCGCAGCCATGTGACTGCCACCCAGTGCAGAGTCCACCAATCCTCCCCTATGGGAGACCAATAAGAAATCAAGATTTTAATGGAGACAGCACCAAGATCACTGGGATGTCATTTTGATGATCATTTTTGAGTAATGGAGGAGACAACAAAAGCCTGGCTAGACCTTTAGCCTGAGTCTACTGTATGATACAATGTGGCTGATGCGTTGCAACTTTTTACCAGCCCCGTTACCTTTTGCCAGACAACTAATTTAGACTTGATTTCATTACTTTGGAAATTAGCCACTCTACTTTATTCCGGGGAGTCATTAGTATTTGTGGCACATTGCAGATTTTACTACGCATAGCTGTCGTGTTATAACTATATCTAGTATTTCAGAGATACATGTAATGGTCATAATTGTATTAAGTGATATCACCTGTTTGTACAGTTAGATGTGATGTCATCAAGTAGATACTGTTCTTAAAGTGCTTAATTCTAATGTCTTATTTGAGGTTATGGGTGACCTTCTCATTGTACTTGGGAATCTTCATCAGAAAAAAAAACACATTTAGATTGTTCTTCTATTATTTAACCGTATCTTACATAAAATAACCTGTGAATTGCATATGGCGCTGTCCATTTGAATAAATATTGGTAAAGATCAGAACTAAGTCTCTGTTTTTGTGATTTCAATTATGAGTAATTTTATGAAATGATTGCCTTGATGTGGCAGGACATTGAACATGGTAGGGATCTTGCTAGAGGGTTCGGTTCCTTAAGCTTTTTTGAGCCAGTAATCCAACAATTAAGAATGTTGTGTGTTAAAAAGGAATGATAAAAGTATCACCCTTAAAACTTGGTCTGTCCAAGTCAGACTTTTGAGTTGTATAGTATGTCTGCCAAACGTGCCTACAAACCTTTTATCATCAATGAGTGACCGTGAGATATATAAATACCTTTCGCAGCGCTGCTTTTAGCTCCTGGTTCCTAAAGCTGTATATGATGGGATTCATCAACGGAATCACCACAATGTACAACAAAGATCTGAACTTATTTATGTTGAAAAAGTTTTCTCCTGACTGGACCATATAAACCATAATCAAAGTCCCATAATAAGTGCAAACGGTGATCAGGTGGGGACTACAGGTGGAGAAGAACTTTTCCCTTCCCACCTTGGAAGGAAGGCTTACAATAGTAAAGAAAATTAAAATATAAGTAGTGATTATAAAGACAAGTGGTGAAAATAATATAGGAATGGACAGGACCAAGTCTAGCATCAGCAATTTGGATGTGTCAGAAGTAGACAGTTCCACAAGAGGACCCAAATCACAGAAGAAGTGGTTGATGTCACTGCGTCCGCAAAAATGTAGTTGGCATAACAAGAAGATTTCACTTAATCCCATAATAAAAACCAGCAGCCAAGACCCCAAAACCAGTAGGAAGCAAACATTAGGAACCATAATGAGAGCGTAACACAGCGGATTGCAGATTGCCAGGTATCGGTCGTAAGACATCACTGCTAGAAGAAGGCATTGTACAGATAGAGAATTCCCAAAGACGTAGAGTTGGACTGTACAGCCAACAAAAGATATTTTCCTTTCTTCCGATATTATGACATCTAACATTAACGGTACTATGCAGGTTGTAACAACAACTTCGGCTAATGCCAAGTGTTTTACAAAGTAGAACATCGGGATATGTAAGTGGCCATTGACTGTCACCAATATAATTATGAGCAGATTTCCGGTTAGGATCGTCACATACAGAAGAAGGAACACAACGAAGAGAAGAAACCTGTAATTGTGAAGTCCTTGAACCCCCAGAAGAACAAATTCTATGACTTCAGTCTTGTTGTCCTCACACATTATTTAACAGTATCACAGTATCAAAAAAAAATATAAGAAGAAACATGAGGTCACAAGTTGTGTATGCTTTCACCATATGCTTTTCCCACGCATGTTTATTCCCCTCATAGTATTTGCCTCTACCACTTCTTTGTTAGACTTGTCAAATATAATTCCAGCTTGACTTGTCAAAAAACGTTATGGCAATTTTTACTTTCCATTGATATTTGCAGCTGCATTGGTTTTAACTACTGTTTGACAGTCGGGTGATTCTGGCATCCTTTTTTTCCCTGTCAGCTCAGATCCCATAGTTCTATAGGTTTCAAGAATAAAAGAATTGTTGAGTTAGAAACACATAGTGAAACATGAATAAAAAATCTTTAATTTAGCAATAATAGAACATTTTGCTATGTAGACACTTAGAGCTTCCAAATCAGACCTTCTTTACACTCCCAATATGTTCTTCTCTTCTAGGCAAGATGAAAGGTCTCGTGAAATTTAAGGTTTCGTGCACTCATATTGTTGAAAATGCTGGAATTGTGACTTAGATTCTTAAATTCTGAGCCCATTTTATATAGTATTCAGCCTAGACAGCCATAAATCCCAGTTGTTTTTAATTTTGCTGAGAAGACCACGGGTTTCCCGAGAGGGACATCATGAAGCAATCTGTACATTCATTAAATCTCTATTTCCAGTTAATTAACAATGGATACAAACAAACAAACACATTAGCACAATGTTTTCTAGTAGCTATGATAAATGAAATGAAAGGAAGCACCCATAAATAAAATTGGTTAAAAATGAGATACAGTTGCAGAAATTGTTCAAACCTATTATTTTTGGGAAATATTTTAACATTTTTGTAAAATATCTTCAGTATCTCACATTTTTGTAAATACGACACTTGTGGCCAGTGCAGGACTGAAGAAGGAATTGGCACTGGTACTTTAAGGCTAGCGACCGCTAATTGGTGCACACGTGGTTGCCTACTGGATATGGATGGACTCATGCTATGCCACGGCAGCTCGTATCCAGCCCATGGCCACACGCTAACCAACCAGGTCTGCCATGTGAGTGGCAACAAAAATGAGTAACTTTCTCATTCTCATCCTCACCACTCCCACAAAACACAACATGTTTTTTTTTTAAAAAAAACATGTTTTTTTATAGCGCAATCATGAACATAGGATTAGTTTTTGTTTTTTTTCTGAAGCATCGATGGATCTAGGGTCATTCTCCTAAATGCTCCAGGCAAGGTCTGTCAGGTCATCAGGGCATTCGGTGTCCTACACAACTTGTAATATCAATTACAAGACATGATGACCAGAAGCAGGAGTGAAGCTCATAGTCTCGTACTTCACGATAAATACAAATATATTAAAATTCTGCACTAGTGCATGTGAATTTATATGAATTGCAATTTTTTTATGCAAAAAGTTCAGAATCTTTGTTCATTCACTCACACTTTCTCTCGCATTCTTATTCACTCTCTCTCTCGTGCTCTTTTTTATTCAGTTACTTCATGTATCCAGGGGGGAAAAATACTGAAATACTGTGTTTGGATAGAATGGGTTTGTTAAAAATGAGAATTTTTTTTTACTGCAATATTTAGGACAGACTGGCACTGAAATGGTTAAATGAAAAGCACTTTTTCTAGCCGCTATTGGGGTGCAACTTCAAGGGTACCACATTTTTTTCAAAAAACAGAGATGCTCGTAATTGATATATAACCCTGTAAGTGCCAAAATAAATAAAAATACCACGCATATGAGATGTTTCCAAAAAAAGAAGAAATACCTAAATACGCGTATGGAGTTTTTTTTCATTTGGTTATTTGGTTATCTGGTTATTTATAGTTTTTATAGGTGAAACAGAAAATATTTGCTTTTATTCCTAATTTTCTCCTCATTTTTAGATATTTTTGATACTAAATAATGGTTTACATATACAAAATTATTATTTTTAAAAAAGCCCTGTGCTGGAAAAAAATATATATATAATGTGGGGGGGGGTGCAGTAAATATGTTAGTGAGCAATCAGAGTTTTAAAAGTCATAGCAAAAGCACAAAAAACTGCTCTGATCATATAGTGCAAACATGGTAAAAAATAAAAAAAAAACCCAGTCCTGAAGGGGTTAAATCAACATTCTTTTAAGATTTAGACCAGTAACACGTGCAGCTCTAACTGACATCCTGACTTTATTTACCAGATAGTTTATCAAAACATAATACCGCAATCACTTATTACTAATTACATTTTTAGCAATCATTATTACAACAATTCTGTATTTTATTTATTAGCATTTTATTATTTTTGATTACTTGATTATTAATTTACCTAAAGTGCACTGTTTTATCACTTATTAGATTTTGTTACGTATTTGTTACTTACCTGCCCCCGGCTCCCACGTTGCCGCCACGGAGGAGAGGGAGACCCCCCTCCAATACGCGGCCACCGGAGCCGCCACGGAGGAGAGGGAGACCCCCCTCCAATACGCGGCCACCGGAGCCGCCACGGAGGAGAGGGAGACCCCCCTCCAATACGCGGCCACTGGAGCCGGCACGGAGGAGAGGGAGACCTCCCTCCACTACGCAGCCACCGGTGCCGGCACGGAGGAGAGGGAGACCCCCCTCCAACGCACGGACACCGGAGCCGCCACGGAGGAGAGGGAGACCCCCCTCCAACGCAGTGCCGCCTCCGCCGTCATCTGCAGGACTGCCGCGCAGGAGAGGCAGACCTCCTGGAACGCGGCGTCCTGTTTCGGCACTCGCGCGCCCTCTGGTGGTCAACTCCCAAACTGCAGGCTTATATGAGGGGAGATTGCGCCACACTCATCATGGTGGTGATTCCCGGACATTGGAAGTGACGTCATGAGGTTTGGCGGGAGATTTGAACTTCCTCTGCGGTTCCTATTTAAACCTCTTCAGTTCTGTCTGACCTTGCCTTCTGTTGGTTGTCTATGCCTTGTGCTAGTGCCCAGATAGCGTTTCCTGATTCTGAATTCCCGTGTATGATCCTGGCTTGTCTGACTTCGTTGATTTCCTGATTCCTGACCTCGGCTCCGTTTACGTTTATCCTGATTTCCTGTATCCTGACCTCGGCTCCGTTATACGACTATCCTGCTCTCCGGAATCCTGACCTCGGCTTGTTATACCTGTTCTGTCCTGGAGTCCTACCTGACCACGGTGTCTCCTAACTACTTGTACGTGACAGTATTATAATTATTATTTATTATTATTTAT
>VKOC01048738.1:0-16858 GCA_009364415.1 Spea multiplicata | reverse complement strand
CACCGGAGCCGCCACGGAGGAGAGGGAGACCCCCCTCCAACACGCGGCCACCGGAGCCGGCACGGAGGAGAGGGAGACCTCCCTCCAACGCACGGACACCGGAGCCGCCACGGAGGAGAGGGAGACCCCCCTCCAACGCACGGACACCGGAGCCGCCACGGAGGAGAGGGAGACCCCCCTCCAACGCAGTGCCGCCTCCGCCGTCATCTGCAGGACTGCCGCGCAGGAGAGGCAGACCTCCTGGAACGCGGCGTCCTGTTTCGGCACTCGCGCGCCCTCTGGTGGTCAACTCCCAAACTGCAGGCTTATATGAGGGGAGATTGCGCCACACTCATCATGGTGGTGATTCCCGGACATTGGAAGTGACGTCATGAGGTTTGGCGGGAGATTTGAACTTCCTCTGCGGTTCCTATTTAAACCTCTTCAGTTCTGTCTGACCTTGCCTTCTGTTGGTTGTCTATGCCTTGTGCTAGTGCCCAGATAGCGTTTCCTGATTCTGAATTCCCGTGTATGATCCTGGCTTGTCTGACTTCGTTGATTTCCTGATTCCTGACCTCGGCTCCGTTTACGTTTATCCTGATTTCCTGTATCCTGACCTCGGCTCCGTTATACGACTATCCTGCTCTCCGGAATCCTGACCTCGGCTTGTTATACCTGTTCTGTCCTGGAGTCCTACCTGACCACGGTGTCTCCTAACTACTTGTACGTGACAGTATTATAATTATTATTTATTATTATTTATTAGTGTATTATTTATTAGCGAATATATTTAGTGTACACATATATTGCTTATTGTATTTTATAATCTATTATTATAATATTATTATTGTTTTTAAATATTATATTTATTATTTAGTATTATTTACCTAAAGACACTAAACCTTAGACTCAATTCATAACAAAAAAAGGCACAATAGTTACAAAATGTTTTAGTAAAATCTAGTGAAGAAAATACATGTCTCAGAAACCCTTCTCAAGCTTCTTCTCTCATTTTCTTGTTCTTATATTATTTCTCCTTCACTTACAACCCATGATTTAGAGACTAAACCAGGTAATAAACACACAGAACCAGATGCATCTTTATTTATTTATCAAAGAGTAAGATAAAAGATAGATTTACCTACATCAGGAATGCTCAGGATGCTTAAGAGGTGCCTTCACTCCATAACTGGTTGCAATGCCCAGCTGTGTGGTTGGATCTTTCCACTCTCGATACCTCTGGATCTTGACTTCCTTCTTCCTATGGCATAAACACTGGTTTAAAACCCTTTTAAATAAGATCATACCGTCATACTGTACTATTGTAACCAATTAATGTGGCTTCGGGGATTTTTAGGCGTTCTACATGAGGTTTGTCAGTCCCATAGAGAAATACAGTTGCGTGTATAGATTTGTAACAAATTGTAAACAATACCATCAATGGTAGATGAGATTGATACAAAAAGTTATTCACACACAACGTGATCCATTATGGAAAAGAAATTTCAAAATTAAATTAAAAAGAAATATACTTTCGGGGACAAACCCTAGGTGGACTTTCTCTGTCCTTTATCATCCAAAATGGTAAACCACTTCTAATGATTACTTTGTTATGGGCATTGTCTTTAGTGGCTGCCCAAGTGCTCATTGACTCAGGGACTGTTGACACTTTCATTGACTCCTCATTTGCCTCAAAGAATTATATACCAACCAGTCACATGATACCTGTTAAAACCGCTTATACCTCTGATTACTGAGTTGTTTGATCATCTTAATCTTCACTAAATTAGACCTACGTGAGGCCTATAATTTAGAACAGATCAAGGGCCGAAATGAATGACAACCTTTATTACCAGGAGTGGCATTATGACTACCAAGTGATGCCTTTCAGCCCTCCAGCTGTCTTCAAAGAATTTATGAATGATAATCTCCAAGACATGTTGCAATACTCCGTAGTAGTACATATCGATGACATGCTAATCTATTCTTCTTACTTACCACAAAGATTCTACCACTAAGAGTGCTAACAAGGTTAAGAGAGAAAGGTTTATATTGTAAGCTGTCTCATGACACCTTTTTAGGGTACATTATCTCTGATAAGGGTTTCTCTATAAACCCAAATAAGTTGTCTTCAGTACTCGAATAGCCTCGCCCAGTAGGATTCAGCAGTTTGGGGTTTTGCAAACTATTACTGTAAATGTATTCGCTTTTTTTCTTCTCTCGTTAAATCTGTCAACGATCTTACTAAGAAGGGCAGTGATTCATTCCAATGGCCACCAGCAGCCAGCCAAGCATTCGAAAAATTGAAGGGAGCCTTTACTGATGCTCCAGTTCTAGCTCATCCTAACCCGGTCCTACCCTTCCTCCTGGAAATCGATTTGTCAAAGACAGGAGTAGGCACCCTCCTGTCTTGGCATTCTACTCCCGAAGGGCCCTTGCATCCTTGTGGCTTTTCTTAAAAAAAAAAACTGTCAAAAGCTGAATATATCTGGCAATAACCTTGGCAAGAATCTAATGAAAGACCCTGGACACATGTATCCATGAATTTCATTGTAGATTTACATGTTTCGCAAAATAATACAGTTATACTTATGGCAGTGGACCGACTTTCCAAGATGTATCACCGCATCCCACTCAAACAAGGTCCTATAGCACAAGAATTGGCACAAACCTTTTGCTAAAGAAGTCTTCCGGCTACACAGCCTACCCAAGGTTATAGTCTCCGATAAAGGTAGCCAGCGTGTGTCTAGATTTGGGCGCGCCTTCTATAATCAAATGAGTATTGAGCCATCCTTCTCCTCGGCCTGTTATACACAAACAGAGCCGCAGAGTGCTCCAATCAGGCCCTGGACCACTACCCACGTTGCTACATCTCCGATCATCAGGACAAGTGGTCTGACTTTACCTTGGGCAGAGTTTGCACACAACCGTAACCTGTGCACTTCTTCAGGCCTTTCACCCTTCATAGTAAACTATGGACTTTGATAGCTTTCATAGCTTTGCCCTTCAGAATATCCTCACTCTTGAAGACCACCTATGCGAACTCCGCTCCATATGGGTACAGGTTCACCTTCCGACCAGCTTGCGTGTTCCCAATGCATTTCATGTGCCCTTCCTCAAACCCCTGGTTTCTAATTGGTTCACCACTGCTATTCCTCGCCCACTTGCAGCCTTGTTAAGAGACAGGAGGAGTGTGACGTTTGCTTCCCTTTATAGTCTCTGACGCCAGCTAACCCCGACTCTTTCTTGAAGCTGTGGCTATAATTGCTGAGCTGCGTTAGTAGCTCCTTGCCCTTACATGGTATCACATGCCTGATTAGCACACTTCCTTGTTTTTCTATTGATTCCTTTGTATGACCCGGCCTGGCTGACGTTCCTGATCTTAGCATGTATAATGCATTCAGAAGAACAAAGGAGTCCATCTCATGATATATTTAAAACATATTAAAGATTGAGTGTTAAAAAAACATCCATCGCTATTCACTAGCAACTGTTTGCGACTGTCTGGTTTTGAAGATACAGCGGCATGATCTGGGCAAAAAGACTCTAAACACAACTAGCACGGCAACTCCATATACAATATTTGGGAGTTGCTACACAAACTCATATGCACTTGACTCATAGAAGTCACCATCAAAAGTGTAGTAACTTACAAATTCTCTTGAAATGCCGCAGGCAGAAGGCAGGGTGTCCTTGTCACATCTGGTTGAGCCCCTTTACTCCCATAGAACACACATACAATCATACACATAGGATTACCAGGTTGATCATCAAGATCAATTTTTATGTTTTCTGATGCCTCTATCGATCTAGGGTCATTTTCCTATATGCTCCAGGCAAGGTCTGTCAGGTCATCACGGCATTCTGTGTCCTACACAACTTGTAATACCAATTCTAAGCTTGATGAATAGATGTGGGATCTACATTCACTCACACTCTCTCATTCATACTCTTGTTCACTTTCTCTCTCATGCTCTCTGAATGTTTCCTTACCTTCTCTGCCGACCACTTCTGCTTTTGCCAACCAGGTCCTCTCCTCTGATTGGAGGATTGGAGGATGACTTCATCACAAGTTTACCTGAGGGCAAAATGACATAGCTTGCAGTGAACTCGGATATCGGATAACCCTCAGTTGGCACTTTTGGTTATGTCCTCCTCAGATTGGAGCATAAGGGAGGATGTCGCCGCAGTGCCACCATTTTGGCAGATGTTGCTGGGTTATGTCTCCAGAGATGTGGACCTTGAAAGAAAATACTAGATTAAGGATTGAAGACAGAATAGAGAGGGGAGAAGATAAAAGATAAAAAAGAAGATGAAGAAGAAAATGCAGAAGAAGAAGTGGTCGGCAGAAGTAAAGGTGGTCGGCTGAGGAGTTAGGGAAAAATTTGTCTGAATCGCTTTTGGCCCATTTGCAAATATCTACTCTGTACTCTCATCTCCAATGTGTCCATGATTGATAATGATGCTATCTGTATCTATAGAAGGAACCAAAGAAAACAAAGTTTGCATTGTTACTCCATTTAATATTCTGATGACTTACATACACATATGACTAGGACGTAACACCTAAATATCATGTATTGTTCATTTTCTTTACCGAACTACCAGGAAAATATAATGAACTACCATTCTTTCTAATTATGTGTACCATAATTAGTAGCATTAAAACCATTGTCCCTTAAATCTTTCTGTAGCTTTTATATTTAAACAAACAATGGCAGCAGACATAGAATTTCAATAAATATCCTCTCTTTTTGCCGTATAGCTTTCTTTCGAAATAAACTTCAGAAACTACAGTGTAAAAATAGTTAAGACTTAAGAGAGATGTATGATCATTATCACAAAGAGATCATTATTAGTGTACTGAGACTCCTAGCTTGAAATTCTCTGTGCAATTCCGATCCCCAATGCTATTATACAGACATGATGTCATGTTTTCTTCACAGTATAAAGAGCCCCAAAGCAGCCATTGACAATTGATGACACGATAGCTCTGCTACAGGACATTTGTGGGTCTTACCTGAGCATCATTTCTTGTTTAGCCATAAATATTTTATGAGATGTTCCTCGCCTAATCTACCTATCCGATGCTAGAACACAACGGAGCAGACAGGTAAGCTCACTCTTTATGTGAATTCATGGAATATGCAGACTCAATTACTCTTCAACCGTCTTCCCCTATATAGCCATGTATTGTTATTTCATTAGCGTTATCTAAGCTGCCCCCTCTGTAAATAAACACCCAAATAATAAAAAAAGCTTTAAAATGCTTCCAGTTTCTTCAAAAACAACATCATCACCAAGTGGTATATCATAGATGGGTAATTCATTCCATAGATGTAATGAAGAAAATGTCATGATATAATAAAATGTGTGTTTAGAAAATGATCACTATTTCAGTATCGTCCTTTGAGCTGAAAATATAGCAATTCATGAATATCGTGTCCACCAAGACACAGGACCTGCTCTGAGGACCTCACAACCCAAGCTGAGACTTTGGCAATGGTACTTTGTAAAGAGATTTTACTGAACCTTGTGGTGACCTTTTTACTCAATGTCTATTTTGGCTTGTACTTTGGTCAACAAGATAGATGGGTGGTCTGGCTTAGCCCCAGTTCTCAAACTTTTATTCTTCAACCAGCCAAAGTTCTTAAAATAACACAACACACCACTAGATCCAACAACCCCATAGATACATACTGTATGGTTATGCCAAGAACTTCCATTATATGTCATATCTTGCAACTCTAGTCTGGTTTAAGAGCTCCAGGTCATATGCTTCAGTTTTTCACCAGGTTTATTGACATATACACATAAAGTGTTGCCAATAATTAGATAATCAAAATTTAAAGCTTTACAATATTAACCAACGATTACCATATGGATATGAATAAAAAGGGATTTCTGGTTGATGTCATCTCTAATGGCCCCAGTGAAACATAACCATAAGTAATAGTTAAAAAACGCTGTTATGAAGATCGGAGTGCAGGTATTTTTACACCAATATGGGTTGTCTTGATTTTAATTCGATGTTTAACTGTTAATGAAACACATTTAATGTAAGAAGTATAAGTTTGGGTTGCAGCCCTGTGTCATCAACCATTGGAAAAAACTCTAACAAGAAGTCTGTCTACATTTAATATACTAAGAAACTACTATATTTAAAATATTTTACTGTATATAAGCCTGGGTTGAGTATTAATTTTTTTAAATTTTTTTAGTGCTGTTCGTGCAAAAGGACATCTCTAATACCACTGAGGTCTGGATTCTGAAGCACCATCGCTTGTACCATCTGTGTCATCGCCACATAAAACATCTTTGTGTAAGACAACTGCAGCACGACTCTTGTTTTCCGAGTGGGGAGAAAAGCTTCATAAATAAAAGAAAAAATGAAAAAGTGCTAGGAAGTAGTGGGAAGAAAACCCATTTTTGAGCTTAAATATGTTCAACTTGAACAAGACAAAAGCGATTCTTCTGTTGGGGTTTCAGAATTCAAAGGTTGCGAACTCTGTTCTATTTGTTGTGTTCCTTCTGATCTACATCTTGACGTTAGCTGGGAACTTGCTGATTATTATATTGGTGGCAAAGTTTCAGAGGCTGAAATCTCCCATGTATTTCTTCCTCACTCAGTTATCGGTCTGCGATATCCTTCTGACCACCAATATATCCCCCAACATGCTCCATGTTATAATTAACGGAGGAAGCACGATATCTTTAACTGGCTGCATCTCTCAGTTTTACATTTTATGTGTTTCAGTAGGCACAGAGTGCTTCGTTCTCACAATGATGTCCTATGACCGGTATTTGGCCATTTGCCGCCCTTTGCATTACACGTCCATCATGGATTTAAGGCTCTGTTTCCAACTTATTATTTTGTCTTGGCTTTTAGCATGTATACCGACATTTATTGTTGCACCCCTGGTTTCAGTTTTACCTTTCTGTGGTCATGTCATTGACCATTATTTCTGCGATTTTGCTCCTCTTATAGAGTTGGCTTGTACACAGCACACTGTGGTTGAGCTTGTAGACTTTGTCTCAGCCATACCATTTGTAGCTGCCAATTTCTTCTTTATTGTTTATACATACGTTTCCATTTTTATCGCCATACTTAGAATCACCTCCAACATTGGGAAACAGAAAGCCTTCTCCACCTGCAGCTCTCATCTGATTGTAGTATCTGCCTACTATGGGACAATAATAATAGTTTATTTGGCTCCTTCCAAAGGATGGTCATTTAATATGAATAAAGTCTTATCTCTTCTCTATACAACGATCTGCCCATTTTTTAACCCAGTTATCTATAGTCTTAGGAATCAAGATATTAAAATACTTCTGCACAAGGTTATTTTAAATAACCAAAATGGTTAAGAACAAAGACAATAAATTAGTGATCCTGCATAGAGACACATTCCTCACGTAGCCTTAACTGTAGAACCATCACGGATCACCTAACAAACTCACAGAGACATTCAAAATGGGTGAGAGGAATGCAATTTCTAGATAATCACCTCCATGCCTTTTCATATAAGAACAATAATACAGAAGGAATGCGTCTCTCACCATAGCTGATATCTTAAATGAGACGTTAGAGTAGAGAGTTGCTTATTCACTCCTTAGAGAATAGTTTCGGCCCGCCCTCAGATCTGGATATTCTCAATTCCTTTGGATTTATTAGATGTCCTGTGATGTATTATCAGTTGTTTGGACTCATTTGATGAAGTGGGGACATTATTTAGATTTTTTTGAGCTTTTTTCCCCTAATTTATTTATTCTTTCGTTTAATTTTTTTTGGTTGGTTTCTTGCCTTGCAATTTGCTCCTAAACTAAATATATACTAAGCATGAAATAAGGAATTTGAATCAGACTCTCTATTAATTTGCATTATTTAATTATTATGATAAGTGTTTCTATATTTGTTTTTATTCATATAATATCAGGGCTTTACAGAGGATAAGATGGAAATCAGAGGAGAGGATAAATGGTAATCATTGGATGAGCGGAGAGGCCAGGTAGGGGTGTATTTAGAGATGAGTGGGGAGATGTAAGTAGGGGATCCGATATGAAAAGCTTCGGAAGTCAGGGTTTTCATATGAAGAGGTATTGGTAAAGAAATAAATGGGGAAGATAAGTCTGGCAGCATTCATGGTGGATTATAGAGGAAAAAGATGGGTATGAGGGAGGAGATCGTGTCATGCATCAAACAATAATTACAGAATACTAATAATAAAAACCAATGTATAAAGTGTAATACTGACACTTAAATATTGTGTAAGCACAAGGAGATGATACTCTTAATATCTGGTTACATCCATAGAAACCGGTCTGTTCAGGTTCTACATGAAGTTCTCCATCTAATGACAGGTCTTGTCCCTCTACAACCCACCATGAATGCAGCTGACAGACATATCTTCATCTCCCATTGCTTTACTAACACTTATCCCCTTTTGTCAGTCAAAAAGCTATCTCTGTGTTTCAGCAAAATCTTGACTCTTACTTTCACAGCTCTTCATAGCTGTTCCCCTAATTACATCTCCTCATTCATTTCTAAATACATGTCTAACCAGTCTCTCTGGTTTCCTTCTGTCCTCTCCTCTGATTTCTAATTCGTCATATGACTGATACTTGGCAATTTGCAATCCATTGTATTACATCACCATTATGGTTCCTATGGTCTGTCAGGTTTCACGTCCTTGATGTTTAGTTTTTACTTTAATCAAGTGTGTTGGTTCTGACATCCCAACTAGAATTTTATGGACTTAATTACATTGACCATTTCTCTAATACATTCATCTTGATGGTCTAAGAAAATGTGATCTCAATTAATTGCCCCATTTATTTTCATGACCGTTGTTTATATACTTTTTGCTATCCAACCAATGATATTTGCACCAACTGTCTCCATAATCACTACCTATAGTTTTATTTCATTTAATATTTTAATTTTTTAACATTCTTCCTGTGGAGGGAAGGAGAAAGTACTGCAGTTTCCACTAATTCCACCCATTATAGGACTTTGATTATGGTAGACAATCCTATCAACATAAATATGTTCAAATCGTTGTTGTACATTGTAAAGACCCCAATGTTTAATCCCATTATATCCATCTTTAGGAATTAGAGGAATAAAGCAGTACTGCGAAAAGTACTTATGTATCCTACTCTAAGAATGACACTTTCTGAATAATATGATAATTTAGGGGGAATTTAAAGTGTTGGTTAATTCATTTTTTAATATTACATTAACTACTTTTTTTATAAAGCTAAAAATGTAAGTAGTCTACATGGGGTCTCCGACAGCACAAGTTCTCAGGAGATTACCTGGCATTCCTGTTCAATACAAACTCTCTTAACTGTTGGATAGGGATAGCATTTTAGGAAGCTTGGCAGGACTGTGGTAAACAGAAGCATAGCAACACAGTACTTGGCCACCATAATAAAGGCAACACAAGCAATTATACTTATTCTTTTTTTTTTAACATATAAATCTCTTTTTACACATCTATTTTTACACCAAGCAGGTGGAAGGGCCCAGCTCTATCTAGTCAGACTAGAGAACAGTGTGCAGCAGCCCTTCCAACCTGAGAACCTGCTAATGCTCAACCACCCCAACCAGGAAGATGCAGCCTGGAAAGCATTTTCAGCAATGGGGGTTTGAACAGATCTAGCAGTTCTATATCACCACAAGAAACCAGCCAAAAGGCTTAGTCAAAGAACAAAGCTGAATAGGCTCCTAAGAGCCCCTGCAGTCAGCTCATTCTAATCTTGTTTGGTGAAAGCCAACAGACCCAAGCATTCAGACAAGTCTTAACAGACTTTGGCATGGACATGTGGCTGGTCTTAACTCATCAACAAGACAAAGCTCATATTGAGTTAAAACAGGAAACACCTTTATCAAGGAAACCACCAGCCTCCAGGAGCCTTTCGACAGAGTAGCGGTGAGTTATGACCAGCATAAATGACACAATATGTAAAATGCAATATGCAGATGGTGTGCAAATCAGTTATAACAGAAAACCACACCAACCGACACAGTCCTGCCATCAGAACCAATGCTGGGAAGAAATATCACCTTTTCTCTGGTGTTGTGCCTGCTGATAGAGAGGTAGGACAGGTTCTGCCACTCCTGGACTGGTGAGCTGTTGCTGGGGAGATGATGCATCTCCCTAGATCCCTGTAGCCATTGCAGGTGTGTGGCAGAGGTCAGTGGTGCTCTGCCCTGTTGCCAGTGCTTTAGCTGGGGCCAAGTGTTATGAGCGGAGTGCCCAGCATGCCAAAGACCCAGGTGTGGAGTCCACCGTCTTATGCACCTCTCCGGGGTTAACATGCTCAGACAAAAAAGCTAATAAATTCAAAGTCTCTGGAGCTGTTTGTTTGTGATATTGGATCTGGGTTAGCTAGCCAGTATCCCTGTGATTCAGAGGTGGAGACCGAAGTCCCATCTGCCCCTCTTGGGTCAGCATCCTCGGATGAATAATCAATAAAATCCATGAAATCCATGGTCACTGGTGCATTCTGTTGACCATGGTTGAATAGTTTTTTATATGGCTTCTCCAGTTCCCATTCATGCGCAACTAAAAAGTCTAGATCACCCCCCAGTGAGCAGCAGGGAGGTCCAACTCTCTGAGACGTTGGACTCAATCCGCCACTTCGTGGTACTTCCTTGGCTGCCAAAGTCATAGCGCTGCGTGGGCTTTGTACCCTCCAGCCATGAACACACCTGGGCTGTATACCATGTAACACCCTGTATCAATCATCCCACATCATCTCTATTTGGACCAGCCCGTCCAACTCGAACACCCATTCCTCCCTGGACTGCTTTCCCAGAAATGGCATTCATGTCTCCAGCTGGAACCAGTACATGTCCTCGCTGGTTGGGAGGCACTTACCCTTGTAGTCCTGTTTCCATTGAAGAGACTTCAAACGGAGATGCCAAGAGATATGATCCCTCCACAACAGCTCATCTTCTGCCAATACAGGTCCATAGGGTCGGGCCCATGCCTCCTGCACACGCCATTCAAACTCCATTTTGCTACTTTTTAACCGCATGGTGAGCAATCCCAGTGGTGGTTTGGATGTCCTGTTTGGGTACACCCACCACAGATTCCAAGAACTTCAACCATCAGGCAGGACTAGTGTGAAAGAAAGCAGTAAACATCACTCTTGGGAACCTCAGCAGCACTGAAGTATACAGAAGTATTACAGTGCTTTACCCCAAGATAAGGACAGCACCAAGGCTTACCTCAATAACAAGGCATAACACTGATCAAGGTAAAACAGGAACTAACTGTATGGCGGAAACAATCACCTCCAGCCTCCAAGAACCTTACAATTTGCTGGTGGTGAGTTATGACCAGCATGCATCACACCATAGGTAAAACACAATATGCAGATCATATGCAAATTGGTTGTAACTGAAAACCACTTACACAATCCTCCCATCAGAACCGATAATATTGGTCTTTATTTGAATAAAGATATACATTTACTTGAAACTTTATTAGGGACACCTTGCTAATCGGACCCCCTTTTTGCCTTCAGAACCGCCTTCATTCTTTGTGGCATACTTCCTACAAGGTGCTGGAAACATTCCTCCGGGATTTTGGTCCATATGGACATGATGGCATTACGTAGTTGCTGTAGGTTTGTCGGGTGCACATCCATGAAGAGAATCTCCCGTTCCACCACATCCCAAAGGTGCTCTATTGGATTGAGATCTGGTGACTGTGGAGGCCATTAGAGTTCAGTGAACTCGTTGTCATGTCCAAGATTATACGAGCTTTGGGACATGGTGCGTCATCCTGCTGGAAGTAGTGATCAGAAAATGATGGATATGGTCAACAACAATACTTATGCAGGCTGCCACATTTACTTGATGCTCAGTTGGTACTAAGGGGCCCAAAGTGTGCCAAGTAAATGTCCCCCACACCATTACACCACCACCACCAGCCTGAACCGTTGATACAAGGCAGGATGGATCCATGCTTTCATGTTGTTTACATCAAAGCCTGACCCTGGCATCTGAATGCTGCAGCTGGAATCGAGACTTATCAGACCAGGCAACATTCTTCCAGTCTTCCATTGTCCTATTTTGGTGAGCCTTTGCGAATTGTAGCCTCCGTTTCCTGTTCATAGCTGACAGGAGTGGCACCCGGTGTGGTCTTCTGCTGCTGTAGCCCATCTGCTTCAAGGTTCGATGTGTTGTGCGTTCAGAGATGGTATTCTGCATACCTTGGTTGTAAAGAGTTACTGCTGCCTTTCTGTCATCTCAAACAAGTCTGCCTATTGTCCTCTGACCTCTGACATCAACAAGGCATTTCTGTTACAAAGCTGCCACTCACTGGGCATTTTCTCTTTTTCGGGCCATTCTCTTTAAACCAAAGAGATGGTTGTGCCTGAAAATCTTGGTAGATCAGCAGTTTCTGAAATACTCAGACCAGCCCGTCTGACACCAACAACCATGTCATGTTCAAAGTCACTGAAATCCCCATTTTGATGCTCAGTTTGAACTTCAGCAATTTGTCTTGACCTTGTCTACATGCCTAAATGCATCGAGTTGCAGCCATGTGATTGGCTGATTAGCTATTTGTGTTCACAAGCAATTGAACAGGTGTACCTAATAAAGTGGCCAGTGAGTGTGTGGTTTTGTTTTCTTCAACAATTCCATTATTACCATCACTCCCTCTACCTTTCCAACTTACTCTCACACTAGCTGAACCAATTTAAGACCACCTTAAATTTAATTCAAAGAAAGCCACAAAGTGTTCCAATGTATTAGTCCATTTTTTTCTATCCTATCTATCTATTATGGTTTTGTTATTGTAATCGAGGTCTGCTTTTGGTGTCTTTGTTTTGTTCTCTAATTTCAAATGGGGCAGACTTTCAATTTACCATCAAATAAAAATCTATATTACTATAGAAATTGAGCCTTCTAATATTTTTGATCACAAATAAACTTAGAAATTTGTATTCATTTTCTCATGTGCATTGCTTTTTTTTTTTATTTATTATTATTATTACTTTTTCTTCGGCGCCTCCCAATATATTAAAGCTTCTGGAAAATCTAGGAATACAAAATTATATATTGGGTTATTTTGTTAATTAGCTGGAAAAACCAAATTAAATAATCTCAACAACCTGCTCCCTACAGATAATGGTGGACATCTCCAATTGGAATCAATTGGGATTTCTCTCTGGCCATTTATGTTTAGGCGAGGAATGAAGTTCAGTAATTCTGTTTTATTAAAAATTGGGGGGCATTTTTTATTTGCAAATAAATTTGTTGTTCAGTGGCCCACAGTCACTCACCCTCTCATTTACTCTTGTTCACTCTCTCTCTCTCACTCTCTAAATGTGTCCATTCATTCCTCCAATCGAGGGAAAGGACATCACCGAAACTATTGCCATATTGTCTCAAGTTCAAAATGACGGTGCTTTGAGTGAAGTCCTCTCCCCCGATTAATTATTACTTCTCAATATCGGGAAATTGAGAGAGAGTGAGTGAATAAATGTGGGGCCAAGGATTTTGGATGAAAGTTCTGAGCTTTTTGCTTCATTGTCGTCGGGGGTCTGGTAAATCACTGAATTTATGAAAATTCAGTAAATCTTCAATTTGTATCAATTTGAAAGCACAAGTCTAATTTTTACTGTGCAATCTTTTTTCCGCAAACATGATCTACAGGTCCATCGGCAGCTTAGTATAGTTGAATAGTAGAAGATGTATTCTAGTATTAAAAGGCAAGTTTGAGGATCTTTATAAAGTAAAAAAAAAAATAATAAAAAAAAACAGTGGTAGATGATAGTGAATTAGTTTCAGAAGTTTGAGACCCAATGCTTTTTGTCAGGCCACAATAAATATTAGAGATTGCCAGAAAAGTTTACGTGATCATACCTGGGAACTCTCCGGGTTTGACCCGAGGTGTTCACCGCGTGAAGCTCCGTTTCTCTGGGTCAACACTCGAATCTTATGGGTCACAGAAATGAGGTCTTGACTCCCTGCTCACTTTTTTCACCCATTTGCTCTTTAACCCCTTCAATCCCAGGGGTTTTTGGTACCTCAAAGCCCGGAGCCATATTTGCCATTTTTGGGGAATGTCGGTTTAGCGATTATTCTCTTTTCCTGTGAATAGTGTACTCATGCAAACTATATATTGTTTTTTCAAGGAGAGATAGAGCTTTTGTTTGATACCATAGATGGATGATTAGCTGAAAATTTAGAATGAGAAATTTAGTAAAAACTAGCGAAGATTAGAAGAAAAAAACTATTTTTTTTACATTTTCCCTCTGAATCCTCACAAAATTAGGTAAAGTGATGAAAAATCCCCTCCAAGTTTATCAATTCAGGTGTCCTGATTTTGGAAATACCTAATTTTATATAGATTTTCCAGAATTTCCCACCAACAGGGAGCATACTATAAGGTGTACAATTTTGTATAATTTTTATGCCTATGGCTTAACGGGTTTGGGGGTTGTGAACGGGGGCAGGAGGGTTATACTGGCTAGATGGTATGCTAGGGCAATGGGATGTAAGGTTTTTTTAAGAATTTCTTTTATTATCGTTTTTTATATCGAGGGCAGGATATCAATGCAGTGAAGGGCTGGACGTACCGGGAAGTCCATAGGGGTTTCTTGGATGGCGTTTTTTGGATGTCCTGGTACGTCTATAGGGGATTGAAGGGGTTAAATCGTGGTGTTTTTTTTTACCATAATGTCAGCAGGAACGCCCACTGACTTCAGCATGGATGCCTGTAACGGAGCTGGCTAGTCCGACCGACTACCTCCGCTTCCTTGTGCTCCCTTAGCCTGGGACAACACACTTTCCCCGGTTCCCCAGTCACTCGCCGAGACTCAGTGTAGGGTAAAACCAAACGAAGACTGATTTATTTTAGACACACAGAGCTGGATATATCCAGCAAAACACACATTTACATAAAACAAGATATTGGGACACAAACAACCCCCTTAATCTGCCTCCCAGAGACAACAGGGGCAGTAACGGGATTAACAACACAATAGGTGGGGGAGACTGATTTATACATTAAACTAAAACAATGGCGGCTCTCCCTGGTGGCAGATCCTGGCTGTCTGCTGGAGATAATCCCCTCAGCCAGTGATGAGAAGATACTGCTGGGGGTAGCCACAGAAGTCTCTACAAACCCAGGGCCCATAGTCAATAGGGAGGAGGCTGGCAGTCAGGCTTCTCCAGTGGCCCCAGTGATGGAGGCGTCCGTCACACTTCTTCCCCCTTCGAATTGGACTGACATAGGATGAGACCCCAAACGGGTTGACTCCGTAGTCAGTCAGTTTATTTGGCCCATTAATGCCCTCCCAAAATTGGTGCTGCTGCTGGGGAGATGGGCCGGCTGCGCCATCTCCCGGGTACCGCTGGGGAGGGATGCCTCCTGCATCCCCTCCCTGGTGCTCCTGCTGCCGTTGAAGAGGGAGTTCCGGTTGATCCGGTCCCGGAATTAGGTTCTGCTGCTGGGGATGGGGGTCGGCCGTTGTATCTCCCTGAATTCCTGCAGCTTTGGTAGGTGCTGGGCAGAGGCCAGCGATGCTCTGCCTGGTTGCCAGCACTTCAGCTGGGGTTAGGGAATCTTGTGGGTCGGCCTGCCGCTGGGGAGGGAGGGCCGGTTCCTCTGCTCCCGGGCTGGTGAACTGCTGCTGAGAAGATGGACCGGCTGTCACATCTCTCGGTTCCTCCCACTGCCGCTGGGGAGGAAAAACAAGTTCCTCCGCTCCCGGACATGTGAGCTGCCGCTGGGGAGATGGGCCGACTGCCGCATCTCCCTGGATCCCTGTAGTCATTGCAGGTGTGGGGCACAAGCCAGCAGCGCTCTGCCCTGTTGCCAGCTCTTCAGCTGGGGCTAAGGGATCTGGGCAGACTGCCCAGAATTCTGAGGACTCAGGTATGGAGACCGCAGTGTTATCCACCCCTCTTGGGCTAACATCCTCGGACAAAAAATCAAATGAATCCCCAGTCTCTGGATCCGGTTGTGGTGTAAAGTCGCACAGCTCCAGTATCGGATCTGGATTAGCTGCCCAGTATCCCTCTGACTCAGGGGTGGAGACCGCAGTCCCATCCACCCCGCCTGGGTCAACATCCTCAGCTGACCACTCAATCACATCCACAAAATCCACACAATCCCTGGACACTGGGGCATTCTGTTGAACGCGTTCGAACAGTTTTTTATATGCCTTCTCCAGTTCCCACTCCTGTGTAATTAAAAAGTCTAAATCACCTCTGAGTCCGAGTGCATCTGGGAGGTCCCACTCCCTGCAATCCCGGATGTCCTCGATCCGCCACTCCGCTGTACTGCCGAAGTCCGGATCCTCCTGCAGACTATCCCATAATAATCCAGGGCCACCGCAGTCATAGTCCTCTGGAGAACAATCTTTCGCAGTTCCCCAATATGCTTGCTCTGTATACCACTGCAGATCCCTATAGTGATCTTCCAGCTCTACCTCCTGCTGGACCAGCTTGTCCAATTCGGATACCCATTGCTCCTGGGGTTGCTCTCCCAGGAATGGCATCCGTAGTTCCCGCTGGTCTCTAATCTTTTGTTCGGAGCTTGGAAGACACTGACCCCGGCGTATAACAGCCCTCTGCCATACTGACCGTCGAACCACTTGCCTCAGGTTCTGGTATTGTTCTGTAGGCAGGGCAGTGGTGTAGCAGGAGAGGATGACCCGCAGCAGCCCCTGGAATTCTGATACCACATCCATGTCCTCGTCAAGGCGACCGAAGTCTGCCGTCCTGTCGGTCAATCCCGGTAGAAAGTAAGTGTCCCTCAGACTAAGAAGAATTCCCGCCGCTTGCCACCAATGTAACGGAGCTGGCTAGTCCGACCGACTACCTCCGCTTCCTTGTGCTCCCTTAGCC
>VKOC01048735.1:0-23964 GCA_009364415.1 Spea multiplicata | reverse complement strand
TAAAAATAAAATATACAGAAACCAGAAAAGAAAATGACATATAAAGGATCAAGTACTGGCGGTTTGATGATAAATGACAGGAACATATTATTTTACAGGACGTCCATGACATATCGAACCAGTACCAGAAAAGAAAGCAATAGATACTGGACAAATCTTTTCTCCAGATAATGGGGGTGTGATGGCAGGTGACAGAAACATATCGTATTATATGATGTACACTTCCATGACATATCAGTAGCAATCGGACTAATGTGAGACTTAAAAAAAACTTAAAATATGTCCCAGGACAGCCCAATAAAAATAAGTACATCATATGCGAAACACGCCCAACCAAATCCGGGGGCCCGAGATGTAAAAATGTGTGACAGTCCTAGCCAGTAAAGGGAGAGGTGGACAAAAAGTGAAGGGGAGAGAGAAACAAAAGGGTGGGGTATCAAATTATAAAAAGAAAAGACCTTGAAAAAATTATAAGGAGCTGACAGCCCTCAAACCCCAAGGAGTATGCATGTCGTGCAGAAAGAATCCAGAGGGAGTATCCCTGGTATCAAGATAGAATTGGTGTGAGGTACCCAAAGCCGAATGTGTTACACAGGGCCCAGGGTAGTACAGGTTGCTGAACTTCTGCGAACTCTCGAGGTAGCAGAAACACAGATCAATAAATCCAGAAAACAGGGAAGTCCAAGGTCGGGGCAGGCGGCATAGAATCAAAGTCGAGGATATCCGAGGTCGGGGCAGGTAGCACAGGATTAAGGTCAAAAAGCAAGCCAAGGTTCGGTACACAGTAGACACGGTAGACACAGGAAGAGGAACAAGCGTAAAGCATAAAAACCCAGAGCAAATCACAGTGTGACTCTTTGAACGGGCACTGCAATAATGGGATTGAAGGTTTTAATAAGAACAAGGGCGGGAAAACAATCAACCAATCATGACGTGTATGACATCATTGCGACCGACACAAGCGAATAGCGTCGCCGCGCACGTCATACTATAGATGTGCAGTGTCTGTGTGACATGCAGTGTCTGTGTGTGCTACACACGTCGACACGCACGATCGAGGCACTCGCAAGTAAATGAGTGAGTTGCCGCGGACATGCCGTGGCATCTTGCATAACATTGTGCGCACGCCTTGGGTGTGCCTTGGCGGCTTGCACAGTGCTGCGCAACTGCCGTGGGCGTGCCGCACTGACGTGCACGTCACTCCGCAGCCGTGCCATGCACGTCACTCCGCAGGCATGCCATGCACGTCACTTGCGTAGAGGACGTGCACGAGTCCGTACGTGAGCGTCGCCCATCACCGACAGACCGACGCTGATGCCCCTTGATAAAGCCAACTTGATAATTTTGAATTAATCCTGTAAAAAAAACTATTAAGACGGTCCGCCAAAATCTTAGAATATAATTTAGTATCTGTATTCAAAAGCCAGTTGGGGTCTTCCCTGGTTTGCGTACTGTAGTGACATGTGCCTCTGCCATCTCCGAAGGGAGTCCGGAGCTGGTGCTTTGTGAGGCTTGAGAACATTTATAGTCAAAGCCACCTCTTCAACTGTGGGAGGCTTAGGTAGATCTTCCCAGTGGTCTTCTGAGAGCTTGGGTATGGAGAGAGACCTAAGAAAGGTGTGAATCGCAGAGTCCATCGGTTGGGAAGTATGCGGATGGGACTTCAAATTATAAAGGGATTGATAAAAAACAGCAAATTGACACGCCAGGGGTGCCCGCTGTCTCCGCTTTTGTTTGCTTTGGCTATGGAACCCTTGGCGATTGCGATCCGTGAGGACCCGGAGATCAAAGGGTTCTCCACACATGCTACGGAGTTCAAAATCAGCTTATATGCGGACGATGTGCTCCTGACGATCACTGATCCTCTGACGTCTCTACCACGGCTGCATGCACTGTTGGACTCTTTTAGTGCTGTCTCCTACTACAAAATAAATTGGAGCAAATCCCAGGCCCTGAATATTGGCTATCCCTCCTCATTGGTGACTACGCTTTCGTCTTCCTTCCCTTACGACTGGAGATCTGACTTCCTTCTCTACCTAGGGATCCATGTTACCAAGTCAGCTTGTACTCTGTTCAAGCATAACTTCCTTCCACTATGGAGCTGGATTCAGGAAGATCTCAATCGATGGTCGAAGTTGGAGGTCTCCTGGCTGGGGCGTATCATTGCATTTAAGATGAACTCTCTCCCTAAATTTTTATATTTTTTTCGTAAGATTCCTGTTGTGCTCCCAGCTACCTTTTTTAGATCTATTCGGTCCCGTTTGATTAAGTTTATTTGGTCCAATAAACGCCCTCGTTTGTCGACGAAGCTTCTGCAGCGGCCCAAACTCTCGGGAGGTCTGGGAGTCCCGAATGTCCATTTTTACTACTTAGCGGCGACTCTTGCTCAGGCTCTACTGCTTTTTTCTGGTGTCTCCCAGGTGGCGTGGGTCGATCAAGAGGCTTTGTTTACGCAACCGTATCGGATTGGTGATCTACTATGGCTCCCTAAATCGCTTCGTCCATCTCTACCTGACGTCTTACCCACCACAAAACGGTCTCTTGTTGTCTGGGACAAGCATAGATCCGCTCTTCGTTTTCCAACTTTAGTACCTCGGCTCGCTCCTCTCTCTGCCATGAAGCCTCTTTTGCCTCACGTTTCCTTGGATAATTGGATCCGTAGTGGTGTAAGGTCCATATCGCAGCTTTTTATACATTCTCATATGCGCTCGTTCCAGGAATTGTGTGACGAATTTCTTCTTCCTCGACAGGATTTTTTCAAATACCTCCAGCTTCGCTCTGCTCTTCAGAGATTTGCATCTACCGATCCGCCTGCTCCGGTTGTCCAGATGTGCCTCCGGGCTCGGTTTGTTCCCAAGGCTATTTCCCTGTGCTATTTGGCTCTGCTGAATCCTGCCTCAGACGCTAAGCTCCCCTACATGATTGCTTGGGAACGTGAAGTGGGTCGTGTTTTCGAGGTTTCTGAGTGGTTTCGGGCTCTCTCCACGATGCAAGGTGTTTCGAAGAATGTGACTCATTTTGAAACCAATAGGAAGATATTGTTTCGTTGGTATTATGTCCCGTCTAAGCTGGTGTCCATATATCCGACTGTTTCCCCTTTGTGCTGGCGTAACTGTGGTGCTCCGGGTACGATGACGCATATCTGGTGGGACTGCCCCGAGTTATGTTGCTATTGGAGCGACGTATGTGCTCTCAGTACACATCTTCTCTCTATACCGATACCGAGATCTATTGAAATTGCCTTATTCGATATGTTTCCTGACGACCTCTCTGGCCCTCAACGTAAGCTGCTGGCTCATGTTCTCATTGCAGCGAAGATTTGTATTGCCAGGAAGTGGAAGTCTTCGTCTTCCCCTACTATCCATGACGTCCTGTATTCCCTTACTACGACGTGTCAATATGAGAGAGCGGCTCATTTTGCAACTAACACGTCGCATATTTTTGAGGAGACATGGGATTGTTGGATCCAGTTTTATCACAGTGAATTTGGCCATACCTCTTCAGGCTTCATATTGGGATCTTTACGTACGCCGTGGTTTATAAAGGCCACTACGGCTTCCTAAGCTCTACGCAGGCGACGTTGATGCGGCCATCCTTTTTTCACTCTTGCTGTCCCCTCTTTTCCCCGTCTTCCTTCGTTTTGTCCTTGCCTCTTTTTGTGTCGTTGTCCTTCTTCTGTCTTGACCGGGTGCTTCTGGTGTCCTGGTGCATGTGTCTTTCTCTGTTCCTTATTTTTATGTTGGTATGCTGACGTATATTGTGACTCATATTGGACTTTTTTTCCCATACCCTGATTTACTTATATTTCTGTATTTTTCTTGTTTGGAAAACCAATAAACTTCAAGTGTTAAAAAAAAAAAACAGCAAACTGATCTGCTATGCTCTTGGGGTTATAGATATCGATTAATGTGTTGAATGATTCATACGTTTCCTGGCCAGCAGCGCGTCGCCTTTATTGCCTTTAGAATAATAAGTCTGATGGAGTCGTCGCATGGTTAATTTAGTTTGTTGAAGATTAATTCTGTGAATTTCGTCTTTTATTGGTAGAAGTGTTGATGGGGACCAGGAGGATTTATCTGTAAGCTCAAGCGCCGTAAGTTGATCAGTGGGTGGAGAGAGACTAGACCAGATTTTAGTAGACTGTAGGTCCGGCATCTTATTTATTAAAAAATATTGTTTCAAAGAGTCCTCTATCTTGGCACAGGTGGAGGGCTGTTGAAGTAAACTTTCATTCAATCTCCATGTTGGCGGAGGAACATCTCGAGTATTCGATGCGATAGAAACCCAAAATGGTGCATGGTCTGACCATGATATATTTCTGATGGAAGCTGTGCAAACAGATTGTAGGGTCAACTTATCTACCAGAATGAAATCAATTCGGGAATTATGAGCATTAGAATAAAAAGTATAGTCTCTACCATGCAGTACTCTCCAGGTGTCACATATGTCAATCTGATGAATGAGATATTGAAATCGGTTGCTCTGTGCAGTTAGTGTCTTTAGATATTGAGACGTCATGGTAGCAGAGGAATCTCATTTTGGTATTGGAATAAGGTTAAAATCACCCCCAATGATCGTACCACCTATTTGGACCCGTTGAAGTTTGAGAAAAATTTTTGATTGACATTAGGTGCATACGAATTAAGCAACGTGAACGGTGCCTCATTAAGATCAGCCGTAAGTAGTAAAAAGCAACCTTTAGGGTCAGAGAACTTGGAGTGAAGTTGAAAGTGAACATTTTTATGAACAAGCAAGGCTACACCTACCGACCTGACATGGCATGATATTCAATTGGGTATACTTTGAGACCTAAGAGCTGGTGTTTAGTTTCCAGTAAGTGTGTTTCCTGTACCATCACTATATCTGCCCTCTGAGAACCTCCTTGAACAACATCCGTCTCTTATGGGGGATGTTAAGGCCTTTGGCATTGATAGTTATAACTGTAAGACTCCTTGCGGGAAGAGGAAGGCTGGAAGGCTCAGAAAATTAATGGGCCGGGACACAGGGACAGAAGGAACCAAAAAAAGAAGAGAAAACGAAAGGGGGGTGCTCAGATGAGTAGTCAACAAGGACAGGTGAACCAACAAACAAAGACCTTCGTGAAGGCTATAAAGCCCAATAGTGTCTAAGTGCCAAAAGGTAGCATAAACCATTAGGTAATAAAAAAAAAGAAAAAACAAAGACCGTGACAGTCTACCCTAATGTGGGGGGAAGCAACGATAATAATAAAAAAAAACATGAGGTGTATACCTAGGCCGTGCTGATAGACATACTGGAGAGATCATCGAATATATTAAAGCAACATACAAGGTAGGTATTTATCACAAATATCCAATGTCTCCAATATAGTAAAGAAACACATTGTAGGATCCCACATGCAGAACTGTATCAGTGTCAGAAACTCCATAAATATATAAACAAAAACAAAAAAAAACCCTCTCACTCACAAAATCGAAAAACTAATACATAGAAACAGCAGTGGTCTGCCCAAGGGCCTCACTCACAAAACCAAAGAAGGTGTCAAACAGTTCCTCCAAAGCATCACTTAAACTCCACAAAGAGAAGAAGCAAATGTTCAGGTAGCTGCAGATAATCTAACTTTTGAGCACTTAGCTCACACCATCGCCCATTCCGGAGAAAGATGACACAGCAAAGAAGAAGTGCTTGGTGCAGACAACCCTTCAACCTCAGGCATAATATTCCATTTCTGAAGGAGCTGTAAACCTGCTTGGGTCAATACAACCGATTGATTGCCATTCTTCGTGATGATGAGCTTCGTCGGATAGCCCCATCGATATCTAATGGAATGCTTATGCAAAGCCAAGGTGTCACGTCTACCGAAAACTGGAGCACTCATTGCAGAAGTTCTTCTGCATAGTTACATAGTTACATAGTTATATATAGGCTGAAAAAAGACATGCATCCATCAAATTCAGCCTTTCCTATATCTGTTAATTTGTTGCTGTTGATCCAAAAGAAGGCAAAAAAAACCCCGGTTTCGCTCTTTCCAATTTTACACTAACCAGGGAAAAAAATTCCTTCTTGACCCCAAAATGGAAGTCAGATTTCTCCTTGGATCAAAAAGCTGTTTCCCCATAATTAAAGATTATATCCCCGAATATTATGTTTTTCCAGGTATCCATCCAGTTACAGTTTAAAGGTCTGTACAGACTCTGATAAAACTACCTCTGCAGGCAGAGAATTCCACATCCTTATTGTCCTTACTGTAAAAAACCCTTTCCTCTGCTTTAGTCTAAATCTCCTTTCTTCCAGTCTAAACGCATGACCACGTGTCCTATGCATAGTCCTGTTTATGAACAGATTTCCACACAATGGTTTGTATTGCCCCAGAATATATTTATATAATGCTATCATATCCCCTCTGAGGCGACGTTTTTCTAAACTAAACAGATTTAAATTAGTTAACCTTTCTTCATAACTATAGTGCTCCATTCCTTTTATTAATTTTGTAGCCCGCCTCTGCACCCTTTCTAGTGCTATGATATCCTTCTTTAGAAAAGGTGCCCAAAATTGCACAGCATATTCAAGGTGCGGCCTTACCATTGATTTATACAGAGGCAAAATTATATCTTTATCCCGCGACTTGATGCCCCTTTTTATACACGACAATACCTTACTGGCCTTAGCAACGCAGACTGACATTGCACATTGTTGCCTAGTTTGTTGTCTATAACAATTCCCAAATCCTTCTCATTTGTCGTTACCCCTAATTCACTACCGTTTAGGGTGTAGGTTGCTTGTGCATTTGCTACCCCGAAGTGCATAACTTTACATTTATCTACATTGAATTTCATCTGCCATTTGAGTGCCCAGTCCCCCAGTCTATCTAGATCCCTCTGCAGCACAGTAATATCCTGCTTGCCCTGTATAACTTTACCTAGTTTAGTGTCCTCTGCAAACACAGAAACATGACTTTCAACGCCTACTGCCAGGTCATTTATAAATATGTTGAATAAAATTGGTCCCAGAACAGAACCCTGAGGGACACCACTTACCACTTTTGACCAGCTTGAAAATTTACCATTTATAACAACTCTCTGTTCTCTACCTCTAAGCCAATGTTCTACCCAAGAACAAGAATTTGCATCTAGGCCAATTTCTTTCAGTTTGAATACTAACCTATTGTGTGGAACCGTGTCAAACGCCTTGGCAAAATCCAAGTAGATTACATCCACTGCAACACCCTGATCGACACTTCTACTTACTTCTTGTAGAATGCAATTAAATTAGTTTGACAGGACCTATGTTTCATAAAACCATGCTGATTTTGCTAATAATACTATTCTTCCCAAGGAATTCTTGAATATTATCCCTAAACAGCCCTTCAAATACTTTCCCAGCAACGGAAGTTAAGCTCACAGGTCTATAATTTCCGGGCACAGAGTTGGAAACCTTTTTGAAAATAGGAACCACATCTGCCTTCCTCCAATCCTCTGGTACAATTCCTGAAAGAAAAGAATCCCGAAAGATTAGAAACAGAGGTTCACTTATTTCCTGACACAGCTCCTTAAGTACTCGTGGGTGAATACCGTCAGGCCCCGGAGCCTTGTTAACATTAATTTTCTTTAGTTGCTCCAGCACCTTGTCCTGGGCCATCCACTCACAGTTTGACTGAAAATTTTTCTCAGTGGTCCTATGTATATCCATTGCCATAGGTCCCTCCTTAACATATACTGAGGAAAAATAGTTATTTAAAGTTTCTGCTTTTTCCTGGTCCTCCTTAACCAACACTCCCCTCTCTGTTATTAATGAACCTACGTTTTCATTCTTTGTTTTTTTAGAATTTATGTACTTAAAGAATTTTTTGGGGTTAGTTTTGCTCTCTTTGGCAATCACCCTCTCATTTTCTAGTTTAGCCCATCGAATCGCCTTTTTGCATGCTTTATTGGCTTCCTTATATCTTATATAGGATGCCTCTGATTCGTCTGATTTAAATGCTGTAAAAGCCATTTTCTTATTTTTAATTTCCTGCTTAACGACCCCACTAAGCCACATCGGTTTCAATTTGTTTCTTTTATATTTGTTTCCTAGTGGTACATACTGAGAAGTGTACCCTGCTAATATTTGTTTGAAAATACTCCATTTTCCTCAGTATTTTTATCCCTGAAGAGTTTTTGCCAGTCAATAAGTTGTAAAGCTGCCCTTATCTTATTGAAATTGGCCTTCTTAAAATTATACGTTTTAGTATTCCCCATGGGCAATTTCTTTTTTGAGTTTATTTCAAAAGAGACCCCGCTTTGCCACAAAACAAGGTTAACCCTTATTTATTTTTCCCGGTAGCCGGGTCCTATCTCTACTACCCTTGCTGGCTAGCTATTTATTGAGCATACTGAGGTGGTAACAATGTTGTTTTCACCGGCTTTCTGCCGCTTTTCTTCTCCCATGATGAAAACGGTAAAATATGCCTTTCACACTTGTAATTGCTTTTGCCGTCACCTCAGAAGGTGCGCATTTGATCAATATGTTGGAATTGAGAGTGGCTTAAATGTTTGCTTTTGCACCTTCTCAATCTCTAACCTGACCATTCAGATATTCATCTTCTACCATTTCTTCTCAATATAATTTGTTCTTGGAAAAATAAATTGGATATCCCATGAGTTGGAAGTCTTTTTCATGTGAATTTCGTATTTGTCTGTTTTATTACTGAACTTTGATCTTTTCTCAGTATCAAACTGATCAGTTTTAGATGACATTTAATCCCACAGAAATCTCATGCAATGTACCATTTGACCATTTGAAAAACTGAAATCTAATTTAAACTAAAATGATATCTGATAAAATTATGAATATTTTAGGGTGTCCTTATAGGCCACGGGAGGCACAGAAAGGAGTGATGGATCTTTGATCTGCTCGTTTTTAATGATTTAAGGCCACTATCTGTGTTTTCTTGCAATTCCGTTTTCCACCACCAGGGTGTTTGTATTACCAGAGGCATAGACAATATGTAGCTACTGGCTCCTTTCTATGCTCCTTTTATTAGATTTCTGTATATCGCCTTTCTATCTTATTGCCGGGTCACTTAGCTGGATTTGACCCTTGGGCAGAACGTTGCCTGCCCTTCTCTGTAATATGCAACATACATAAAAACTGAAAACTTATGAATTATGCAATTCTACTAGCAAAGCTTGTATATTTAGAATGATTAATGGCATATTTACCTGAGAGGCGAGAATCCTCACTGCAGAGGACCGGCATATGACATCACAACGCTCTGCTCTGTCGCCTCTGTATGTACTAAACTAAATGAGGTCATAGCGGATCTTTCCCTCAGACACACTTGCAAATACATGCTTGGCTACCAGATCAGTGATTTACCATGTAACATCCAACACGTTATGCATTCAGACATATTGCCACTTTTTTTCCTGCTATTCCATTATTGGGTTTTAAACATTTTAAAACATAACCACAAATAACTAGTGGAAAGAAGTCGTACTAGATTAATCAAAATAAAAATTCCCATTGCCTGCAATTAAGTTGAATGTAATTGAAATCTAGCAATTTCTCTGATTATGCTGCCATTACACTAAACAATTATTCTTGATACACACGATTGCATATTCATCTATTCACTCACATATTCACAAGTTCTGATGAAAATTATTGTCTGAAATTAACTTTGCTCCTAACTGTATTTAAGTGTGTGTATATATAATATATATATATATATATATATTATATATATATATAATATAACATATCAGTCCAAACGAGTCATTTACAAAGGTTTGGATGTTTAATATATACATATATATATTTTAGCAAACAATACATTCATTATGTAAACGTATTTCTATTAAAATGATTAGATCTCCTCCTATGTAATATTCTTTTTTTATTAAACATTAATTGATGAATATATATATATATATTTAGAGTAATGTGCAAAAGGTTTAGGCAGATGTGAAAAAAATGCTGTAAAGTAAGAATGTTTTCAGAATAGACATGTTAATAGTTTTTGTTTTTTTTAATTTAATAAAATACAAAATGACTGAACATATAATAAAAATCTAAATCAAATCAATATTTGGTGCCGCCACCCTTTGCCTTCAAAATAGCATCAGTTCTTTTGTATATTTGTAGGCATTTAAATAGGTTTATAGTTAAAACTAGACTTTTGCATTTGTATTTGGGCGAACATGAAAACAAACACGAAGGGCGCGTTTTTGTTGTTTAGCCCGAATACTGGACTAACGAACATGGAGGCGCAAAACACGAAGAGTCTTCATGTTAGTGTTCGTCTTCGCTTACTAATCTACCTGGTCCCTTCCCCATCTAGCCTACCTTATGTACGCAGCATCGCTGAGGTTAACGGGACCGAAAATCTGCAGGTTCGCCATCAGCAGTTAAAGGGTCGTGCAAAGGACTCTATTGGTCGCCTGCAGGGGCCTCCTCTGGCATCAACCAATTGGCATCAACTCCTGATGGCGAACCTACAGATTTCTGCTACCGTTAACCCCAGCTGCGTAGATAACAGGAGCAGAAATCCGTAGGTTCGCCGCCAGTAGTTAAAAACTATTAACTCTTCGAATGGGGAGACGGGCCATGTTCCCCGTCAGGAGTTAAAGGGCCATGTAAGGTCGTTTGCCACGAATAATGTACACAGGAACGGGCGAATATCCCCCCCCCCCCACGATGACGAACATGAAAAGTTGGCCGGCCCCCAAGTCTAGTTAAAACAATTACACCAAACAGGTGCCAATGATCATGAATTTAATAAGTAGGATGAAACGCAATCATTAACTTAAACAGAAACCGTTCTGTAGTAGGAGTAAAACTGGATAAGGAACAGTTAACCTCATCAACAAGGTGAGGTTGCCGAAGACCGTTTAATGTCAAAAGTCCCACTCCTTGGCAAGATTGAGTACAGCAACAAGACGGAGGCTACTTATACGGTACCAGCAATGTCTCTCCCAGACAGAAATGTAAAGGCAAACCGGGGTTGCCAGATGTTCTGTCTAAGCTCTTTTGAAGAAGCACAAAGAAACAGACAATGTTATATTTAGATATATATTGTAATTAAATGGATTTAATGGACGACACCAGTTTAAGAAGATGATTTAGATGAGGATTTTCAAATCCTGTGTTGAGGATGAAAATTGTATTTGAAAAAAGTATACCAAAGTATACCAAAACCCTTATAATCTATATATATATATATTATATATATATACAGCAGCTTTCTTTCAGTGAGGCCATGTACTGTTTTAAGTGTTTTCTCTTTACAATAGAGCACCGTATGGACTGCAATATCAATACTGAACAGCAGAGTGCCCCCCATCAGCAATTCTCACAATACAGTTTGACTACAGTGGAAAAATACGAAGAATAATGAGAACATTTACCATCACATGGTTTTATGTTTAAAATACTTTTTTGGTTAAATATATATAGATGATCATTAATCTGTGCCTTTCTCTGAGAAACTCACCATAGCTGGCCCTTCATAATTTGTTGGGCAGTCAAGGATCTAACTTGTTAAGCTCTCTTGCAAACTCACAATTTAGTAATTATACCTCCTCAGTGGAGAGCTTATTGCTCACACCTTAGTCTGTTTGATAGCCCAGTATTTCGTGCCTGGTGCTTAATTGCTCCCCCAGTGAAGGTTTTGTTTCCCTAACCTGCTCAGGTAGGTATTGATATCACTGATTAAGATTTTTTTTCTGCAACTTTGTAACAACTTAGTCTTCAAAACGGCGTTTCTTTGATACTCTACACAGTAGTTTATTCAAGTCTAGGCCAAGTACAGATCTGATGGCAATAACCCTTAGTCTGTTTGACTTTGGGTCACTTGCCCTATTGGGTGATTGGATTTCCTAGTACATTGCAGCCCAATGTAATAGTTGAGAAGATCGCGCGTAAAACCATTTACTGGGTTGTGCAGAAATCCAGAGTATCTTTTTCATTCTACAAAGCTGAAGCACCACGCAGAAGACTATGGCTGTTAAAATCTTGACTGATATGACACCTAAGAAAAGTATGGGATTTTCAGTAATTATTGTAATTTATTTCAATTAACCCATTCTCTTAAAAGTTTTGTTGCTTTTTAAGAATATAATATGTATAAAACAATGGATTGCTTACTGATAGCCATGCTGGACGATAATATATTTGCTTTGGGAATCACCAAATTCCATGTACTCTCGGCTTCAGTACATATGTCGGCTAGAACTATTTTGCATTCTAAAACAACATATGTTTCTGCTAGCGTTCCCAAATTAAGCTCTTCATTTTATATGCACTCTCTCTATACATTTTTGTTTTCAAAATTTAAATTTGTTGCTTGCTTTGTGCAAGCTGTTAGCAACTTCTCTTTTTCAAGCCAAGTGAAGTCATGTCTCATCAGCCACATAGTTTACAGCTTTACTTAAATATTGACCAGCAGTATAAATAAAGGAATTGAAATAATTAAGGTTTTATTAGGGCTATATGTCAGAGAAAGTGGTTACTACAACCATTACTCAAAAGTGACCATGTCACAGTTAAAACCCAAATAGACCTGATTATGCATTAACCATTTCAATGTCTGAACATATAACACACTAATGAACCCCATTGTGACCGCGTTTTTTCCCCTCTAAGTGCTTTCACTTTTTTTTGTATAGTCTGCCATTTATTATGAATAATATGTTTTAAAAAAACCCAAAAAACAAAAAAAAAACATTTAAAAAAAATATTTTTTTATGAATATTTCTAGTGGGAAAGGACACAAGGTGTTAGGGCATCTATTTTCACCTTTAGTTTTTTTTAAAAGACACAGGGAGATATATATATATATATATATATATATATTCTGTATATGTATCATATGTATATTTGTTATAACCTCTTAACAAAGTCACTTTTAGGGATCTTAAAGCATGGCCTTCTAGGGCAATAAGGCTCTCAAACTGTGATACCCAACTACCCCAAAGTCATAAAATAAAAGCCTAGCTCCCGGAGCCCTCTCTATCTGTACTTCACTGACCCAGATGAACCAGCCTAAATACACTCTAACGTAATCCTTAACCTAATCGTCCCTGCTAGACCCAGCGGAACCAGGCTCTGGAAGAGCTCCCCTAGAACATACAAACAGGTCCAGGCAGCTAATGCTTCGATAGGCTCAGCGATCGTTTTCAGAACCTCTCCTTTTATCTTCATCCTCTCCCCTCAACAGTCTCCTTGACTTTGAGGCTTCAGGATGTTTAAATGTCCACCTGCTGCAAATATTGCAGGCTTTGCCAGAATTCTGGACATTTTGTTGCAAAACTGGAGCTGGAGCACTGGCCAACCCTGCCCTCCAAAAGCTTCACTCCAGGGACCTATACACATCTGTGCGCAAACATCCACACAACATCTCCTTGTGACTGTTCACATTCATAGTATGTATATTCCGTACATGTGGTTTTTTTTTACATTATTTCATGGAAATTCAGGGGTCTGTAGACAATAACACAGTGAAATTATATGCAAGAAAATCTTGCACGTTTTTTTTTATAAAAGATAAATAAAGTGCAGCGCTCCGTTTGTAATAACTCTATATTAATAGTGTTATGCAGTTTTGCATTATATACACTTGAACATGTCCGTCCTTACAAAATAACACCCATCGTGCATAATAAAAAAAAACAAACCAAAAAAACCACAAAAAAAAACCAGGTATACTTAGATTCAGATCACAAATCACAGGTGATGTCTTCTATGAGACTCTCAGCAGGTTTACATGAAAAATAAAAGAAACATATAGATAATAGTATAATATTGTTTATACAAAAGATATTGACCCTCCTATAAGATTGGTACTCACAATCTTTTGAGCAACCAAGTTTGCTCAAACTATAGGGCGTCTGTGTAGGAATATCATAGGATCCAATGGTTTCTGCAAAACAGCAGCTTGCGGTGTTCCACTCAATGATGTTGTTCCTCAATGAGCATCAGCTCAAGATATACAGGAGGTTAAAATGAAGAGGAGGATTTAAAAGTAAAAATAGCAATTTATTAGTAGTAAAATCTAAAAAAAACTGTATGCTTGCAACAAGCAAACAAAGTTCCATGCTTTGCCTGTGTAATTTGTGCTACTTCCAGGTGGGCGTGTTGCCAATTTGCATAACGCGTTTCACCCAATCAGGCTTTCTCAGATGCATACCAGTCCCTCCTCTTCATCATCCTTATATACTCTGCTGCATTAGATCTGCCAGAGGTGGAGTCCCTTTATGTGCAGCTGATGTTTAAATCCAATATTATTAGAATGCATTATGTATAAAAGTTTGTATTTAAGCGTCCATAAAAATATCTATAACAATGTCCATATTGCACAAAGAGAATGAATTAAAAACGCACTTAACTATAAAACATTTAAATCATAATAAATTAGAAAATTGGCTGAGGCCTATCAAACCCATCCATATGGGGCATGTAGTATTTCTCACATGTTAGTAGAATATTTATAAAGATCATGATCATGTATAAATACCAATATAAATAGAAACACATTAAATCATTTAAAAAATATAAAAGCATATATGAGAAATATATATCTAAAAACACACATATATATATATATATATATATTGATAATAAATTAGTTTCCTATTTAATGAGGGAATAATTAATCTAAAAAATTAAATAGATCAAAATCCTGATTCAATCCCATAGGATATAGTGTTTTCAATACATAGACCCACTTCATCTCAATCTGACCAACTTTTTTAATAAAATGTCCTCCTCTCCAGTTTCTCTGGACTATCTGTATACCTATATATTTAAGGTGCTTCGGGTCGCTGTTGTGACATTCTTTAAAGTGCAGAGGCACAGTGTGATTTGTTTGAGCCCCCCTTATTGCTTTGACATGTTCATCGATTCTTTTATGGAGTGGTCTCACCGTTCTTCCAACATATTGGAGTCCACAAGGGCATTCCAATAGATAAATAACATTTTTAGTATGACATGTTATTACATTTTTTATGTTATATTGTTTGCCTGTTCTACAGCTCTTGAACACTTTAATTGCTGACCTATTCATACAGTTTGTCCCTTGACATGAGGTACACTGTCCACATTTATAAAACCCTGTATTGTTATGTATAAATCCATTATCCTTATGTTGAGATTTAATAAAACTAGAAGTTAAACTTAAACTCAAATGAAAAAAAAAACAGTTTTATCATCAAATATAAAAAAAAAAATAAGATTTTTTTTTTAAACTTCTTATGTTCTCCTTACAGAATTACGGAGTAGTTCTTGTGGAAATCCAGGAGTCCCACCTAAAGGTGTTCTGTCTGGAACAAGGTTCGATGTTGGTGATAAAATCCGCTACAGCTGTGTAACGGGGTATATTTTGGATGGTCATCCTCAACTCACCTGTATCGCAAACTCTGCAACTACAGCATCATGGGATTTTCCTGTACCTATATGCAGAGGTATGGTGCCGAGCATTTTGCTCACATTAGTTTATTATAGTTTTATTTAAATATAAAAGCATTTGGACGTTTGAAATGTTGTGAGGCAGCCAAGAAATTCCCTGTGCATCAGTAGAAGCGAGGAAACAAGTGAGACTTGGGCAACCAGGTACATTATATGAATTTTTAAACCCCTACTGGGTTCACAAAGACAACACTAACATTTATCCAATTTCTTTTTTTGCATTTCTTATAACATGTATCATTTTAAAAAATAATTGCTTGTGTATATATATATATATATTTCCTTGCCAAAAAGGTCTAAAGAAATAACTTGGACTTTGAAGTAGGCTTCAAAGTCCAGATATTTAAAAATAACTTATGTTCTGTAGATTACTTGTTTGATAAGGTGTGTTCAAGACTTAAGAAAATGCTGCGGGCTTTTTGAAAGCAGACAATATAAAATCCCCAAATATTGTTAATATAGCTTTTAAATAACATTAACATATATTATATTACAGTTGAAGCTGATAAAACATGAGTAGTATAATTCAATCTGTCACCTCATACATGATAACTCTCCAGAATCCATGGAAACCCTGGTCTCCAGATAAATTGCGTTTGTGTGTGTTTTTCCACACTTACTCCTCATCCACTTCCCTCAACCACTAAAAGCTATCTTGGGCTACCAGAGCCCAAGCATGGCTTGCTCTACTAGTCCTGCATTTAAACCCTCTCCCCACGTCCTAGAAGAAACAGAGCTTCTGGAAAGCCACCCTGGGAAATTTCCCTGGGAGAGTGGCGGTCTCAACTTCAAATGTCCACTACATATTATCCAGTGAACTTGTGCAACAAGAAGACCATAAGTGTCTTTATGGTATTATTTATTGAGTTATATAGCTCCATAATATTCCGCAATGATTAATTAAATAAATAAGACACAACAAGTAGTGAATCACATAACAGTTTGGACTTAATGGAACAAAAAGTGAGGAAGGTCTTCAATTGAGCTTACAACAACGCATTGTTGGAGACTAGTTTAGCTCTTCTTCCAGGAGAAACTTTCCAGGGATGAATATATTGAGTTCAAGCCTCACAGTTCAACACCCATGGATACTTTTATGCCAATTTCTCCTTGAGTTGTCCGAGAATTTAAAGAACTCTGCTCCAATGTGACGGATCTTTTCCAATAGTTCTTATGTCTATGTAAAATTCAACTTCAACAGAATGTAATTGTCTTTGCATTGCAATAAAAGTCAGGCGAGTAATTCCATTGGCATTCAACTTGCCTGCAACTCACAAATGTAAGCTCCAATGCGCCTACAAATATGGGATAAGACTAGACATAGGACCAATGGTCTAGATGGACTAAATGGTTCTCGAAATATTAAAAATCAGCATGTTTTAGCTAATACTTCTCACCCTAATGATTTCCAGGGACCTTCAGAACAAAAACAGTAGTGCTCTGAATCGTTAAACCTTCTAAAGTAGGATTTGGTAAAAGTTATATTTTTTATGTGATTTGAAGAGTATTACTTTGATCACCTACAACTCACTGAAAGGGTTAAATTTATACGGCGACCTACTTTTCATTTCTTATTCAAAGTATATATACAACTGCATCTACTCCCCCCCAGTTACCCCAGCCTCATAGAAACTAACCATGGTAGACGTGAATCATTCATGTATATTTAGTCATTCATTCACATTTGAAATGTATAGGTTTTGTTTGTTCTGAAAAACCATGGGCTATACAATCTATTTAAACATTTGAAAATAAAGTGTTTGTAAGGCAAGCATCTTATTTATCACTTATGGTATATGAATAGAGAAGGACACTTAGCTATGCTTCCGTTTTACCGCAACACAATCTGTATTGTGGACATATTTTAATCTTCTCCAATGTGATTTTCCACCCACGTGCGTAAGCTTTGCCATCTCATTGCGTTAGTAACCTCCTTCCTAATGTATTCGTGAAACACATATTAGTCACTCATCTTATTTCTACTTAACTGACTTTCCATTTGTTAATATATATAATCATTCTCAATTTACATTTTTCATTTAATTTCCCCTGTAGTTTTTGTATTTTACATCTTTCCATCAATTAACTCTATACTGGTTTCTAGTATGCATGACATTGTAAATAACACGACACCCACCTACAAGGGTATTGCCCTTCAGCCACGTTATGCAGTATCTGTTTTTTCCCATATTTTCACTTAATTTAGTCACTTACCACCTCATTGCTTCATCTTAAATATCTAATGCTCTTATGCCAAATTATCTTATCACGTATGTTTTTAATGTGCAGTGCCCCAGTTGCCCCCCACTACTTAACTCCGCAGCTGCTGGATACCATACCAAACACTGGGATATGACATATCTCAGCATGATGTAAAATGAGGAAGGTCACTATGGAGACTCTACCAGTTATGCATAATCCTCCATATGAATACAGGCTGCTTACAAGGGAGATTTCTGATCTACCCAACCAGCCCAAGGATGAGTGGCACGCCAATAGGGCAATAAGGCACCCGGTCATGTGGCAAAGGGGCTCCTGCCCCCTTTGGAGCTGCCACCCTAGGCCTATTGTTTAGGCATTAATAATCCACTGCATATGTTTGTGCACATAATGCTACTTCAGTATCAGGTATAATCCCCTGAAATCCCCTACTTTCCTTTGCCACACAGTTCTGCATAAGAGTGTCAGGATAGGGAGTACAGCATTAGAACCTAGAATTAGAATCAGGGTTTCGCTAACTACAAAACTGGTAAGCAATAGTTAATCAGAATGATCACGTAGACAGATATTTACATAGATACTCATGTATTACTAAAAGATATAAAACTGGGACCCTCCCAGCAATTAGGAGAGACTCTGCCACAAAGAATTTTAAATGATGCCTGAAGCCCGTCTCGCACCGTGAAGCGGTGTAAAGCTTTGAGGGTCTCCCAGTGCGGGGAGTGACCTGAGCGTAATCTGTCCCACTCCTATTTTATTGTCAATATTTATGTATTTTGGCTAATATACTATCTGCATGACATCATACATTGAGCAAAAGTGTCATCGCTATATGTTAACCCCGGTCTGTCCACACAGGTATGTGCAGTCGTGGGGTTAAAACAAAACTACAGAAAAAGTTCTTTTTAATCTAACTTAGCTTTATTTTAGATACATCAGGGAGACCGCATTTATCGGGCGTTGCTTTGCAGGATTTTGTTGATGTAGTTGATGTATCCCGCAGGGAACGTCATCTTTCTCTTGCGAATTGGAGCCGCCTTCTTCTTTTCGGAAGCCGCGGAAACGCCCTGCAGGTCACTTGATTGTCTCTTCTGCTTGTAAGATGAAGCTCGCCTCTTCCACTTACGCTTCATCTTCATAGCGATAGCACCTGGAAGCAAACGCCAGCTTTTAGATGGATTGTGATGTCATGAGCTAAGGCTATTGGTTTCCCTTTTTTACACTTATGGATTTGAGGGATTTTTGCACTTTTCCTATCTTATTTTCAATCAACATCTCCCCCCTGCCTCATTTAGTTTAAGCACACAAATTATGTTTGTATGACATCTTTTAAAACCATACATAGATATAGATAAACAATCATTGGTGTGATTTTTTTTTTTCACAAAAATTGGAAAAAAAAGCAAGAAAACATTTTTCACTTAGACAAGCTGATACTATATTGCTGTATAGCGTAGATATTTGACTATATACCATGAAATGACTTTTGTTATCATTATGTGGTTAAAATTTGACCATGTACACTTTCTGAATTATTTCTGTCCTTACCTAAAATCTCTATCTGCACGAGGAAATGTCTTCCTAAACGTCCCACCCAAATTAAATGATGAAAAGAAAAGGGGGAGAATGAACCCTTTAGGGTAAACAAATTTGTGCAAATGCACAAAGACTGCAGATCATCCAATAATGGTGATCAAACAGCAAAAAAAAATCAAATGTATTTTAAGAAATGGCTTAGAGTTCGCTACAGTATGTCTGTCTGCCTCTCTGCCTTACAACCAGAGTGATGCACAGAACACCGACGAGGGCATTGTGATGCACACACCGCTGGCATCGGGCATTGTTTACTGATGTTGCCCTTGACAACATGCATGTGATTGGCTCCTCCAGCAGCCACATGCACCTATTGGCTGTAACCATTTGCCACTGGGCATCTAGAATTGTGTTTTTTGGTGGCCTTTTTATGGAAATAAATAAAATAGACAGAATCTTAGCTCCTCGGCATCCATGTGTACTGGATAAAGAGGACAGGATCTGCCACACCGACACCCAAACACACGCAACCAGCACAGGCTCTGCCACACTGACAGCCAGACCCACCGAGACATATCCTGACGGGCTACAACAATAAAAAAACACACTAATGAACCCCTTGTGTATCCCCCCCAGCCAGCCCCACATTTTGTAGTTATGCCACCATGGTATTTAAAAATGTTTGAAATAGGGAGATTATAAGATTGATTTAATATAGGAAAGGGTTTGATCTTCCCATCTATCAATATGTCCTCAAAAGCCGTATACCAGCTTGTTTCCAGTCAGAGCGTACTAGGTCTGGTATTTTAGATCCAAGAGATTGTATGTTCAAAGAATGAATTAATTTGTCTTTAAGACCCATCTTGTTCTTAAATAAGTACCATATTGGAATTATTTTCTCAATAATCTTATTCTTCCTTCTAATTGTCTTAATTGTCTCAACTGAATTAATTGACCATACAATGGAATTTAGATTTTTCGTCTGACATGACTCCGTTTCTATTTTGTACCATCCTTTGTCTGAATAGACCTCTCATTGGGTCTTAGCAATATGTAGTAGTAAACCGGCCTCTTGGTATTGCTTATCAGTGGGAAACCTGTCCCTCCCTTGGAAATTTTCGAAGCTAGGATATCCTTACTTATCCTCGATCTACTACCTTTCCAAACGAAGTTTTGAAAACTAGTTTGGAGCATTGCGAGCCGACTAGGAGGAATAGGTAGTGGAATCATACAAAAAAGATAAATCCATATAGGAAGGATATAAGACCTGAGGATATTGATGCGGCCGCACCATATAAATTGAAGTGATTTCCATTCTTTGAGAAGTTTATTAGTAACTTTTAAGAGATGTAAAAAATTAATTTCCATAATTGTATTAATTTTACCTTCTACTAACGGAAAGTTTTTTCTGATTGCATCCGCAGTCTGATCTATATTTATATAGTGAGCTACAGCCTTATAGTATTTAAATCGAATTATCACCCAGGGTCCTGACATGCCGTAGCTTATTCTATTGGGTTGTGGCATTAATATGGTTGCTTCGTAGTTGTGTTTAATAGTCCCGTGCTTTGCTGTGTCTTACACATTAACGGCACACTCCAGCCATCATATACACTGTAAAATTGTCATGGTGCCCCTTTTGCAAATGCATAGAATCCCCTCTATGCATTTGCCTCTCTCCCCCGCTGTTGTATGCACCAATGTGATGTAATCATAGCCAGTCAGCCCCAGCACTGGTTTGGTGGGATGTCTTACAATACCCCCTTGCACATGTGCAAAAAGTGCCCCTGTTTATTTCAGTGGGTGGGCTTTCCTATAAGCTCTGGAGCTGCATCTTCTCCTAAAGTTGCAATTGTTCTTCCCTATACGTTCATCAATGCATATTAAGATACCTTCAAAGAGTAAATTTGTACAAACAATTTCAAATAATTTACAGCAACATGGTATTTGTCAATAAGAAATATGACAGCACTAGTTATAAAAAAATATATATAAAACTAGGACCCTCCCAGCAATTAGGAGAGACTCTGCCATGGAGAATTTTAAATGGTGCATGAGGCCCGTCTCGCCCCGTGAAGCGGTGTAAAGCTTTGAGGGTCTCCCAGTGCAGGGAGTGACCTGAGCGTAATCTGTCCCACTCCTATTTTATTGTCAACATTTATGTATTTTGGCTAATATACTATCTGCATGACATCATACATTGAGCGAAGGTGTCATCGCTCTATGTTAACCCCAGTTTGTCCAAATAGGTATGTGCAGTCGTGGGGTTAAAACAAAACTACAGAAAAAGTTCTTTTTAATCTAATTTAGCTTTATTTTAGATACATCAGGGAGACCGCATTTATCGGGCGTTGCTTTGCAGGATTTTGTTGATGTAGTTGATGTATCCCGCAGGGAACGTCATCTTTCTCTTGCGAATTGGAGCCGCCTTCTTCTTTTCGGAAGCCGCGGAAACGCCCTGCAGGTCACTTGATTGTCTCTTCTGCTTGTAAGATGAAGCTCGCCTCTTCCACTTACGCTTCATCTTCATAGCGATAGCACCTGGAAGCAAACGCCAGCTTTTAGATGGATTGTGATGTCATGAGCTAAGGCTATTGGTTTCCCTTTTTTACACTTATGGATTTGAGGGTTTTTGCACTTTTCAACCAACATCTCCCCCCTGCCTCATTTAGTTTAAGCACGCAAATCATATTTTGTATGACATCTTTTAAAACCATGCATAGATGTAGATAAATAATCATTAGTATGCTTTTTTGTCACCAAAATTGGAAACAAACAAGTAAAAAATACATCTTTCACTTACAAGCTGATACTATATTGCTGTATAGTATAGATATTTGACTATATACCATGATATGTTGTGATTTGTGTTATCATTATGTGGTTAAAATTTGACCATGTACACTTTTTGAAATATTTCTGTCCTTACCTAAAATCTCTATCTGCACGAGGAAATTTCTTTCTAAACGTCCCACCCCAATTCAATGATGAAAATGAAAAAGGGGGAGAATGAACCCTTTAGGGTAAACAAATGTGTGCAAATGCACAAAGACTGCAGATCATCCAATAATGGTGATCAAACAGCAAACAAAATCAAATGTATTTTAAGAAATGGCTTAGAGTTCGCTGCAGTATGTCTGTCTGCCTCTCTGCCTTACAACCAGAGTGACGCACAGAACACCGACGAGGGCATTGTGATGCACACAGCGATGGCATCGGGCATTGTTTACTGATGTCGCCCTTGACAACGTGCATGTGATTGGCTCCTCCAGCAGCCAAATGCACCTATTGGCTGTTCCCCTTTGCCACTGGGCATCTAGAATTGTGTTTTTTGGTGGCCTTTTTATGAAAATAAATAAAATAGACAGAATCTTAGCTCCTCGGCATCCATGTGTACTGGATAAAGAGGACAGGATCTGCCACACCGACACCCAAACACACGCAACCAGCACAGGCTCTGCCAAACTGACAGCCAGACCCACCGGGACATATCCTGATGGGCTACAATGAGAAAACAAGATTTTCCACACTGCTTTTTGTTGCTTCTCCCTTCTGTGTCTTTGTCCCCTTGTGTATCCCCCCCAGCCAGCCCCACATTTTGTAGTTATGCCACCCAGCGCCCCTTCTTTGGTATCATGTGAGAGCTTAGAGCTACTGATACCCCTTTAAATATGGGTGATCCATAATCAGTCCACATCTATCATCACCCCAGTCCGATTAATTTCATGAGGCATTAAGCATACGGCAGGAAATTTATGAGAAGATAGCATTGTTTGTAGGACAGACATTGCATTCAGTACAACTCCCAAAAGAAAAAAAGGAAGTACAGGAAACATTTATACAGTAGAATTTAATTTTTTTTTTGTTAATATTTTATTTACAACATGTACAGTATAATTGGAAACAATTTTCAACCTATATAATAGGGAGAGTGACACTTTAGTCCTATAAATATAGGTCTAATTGAGTTAAACATCATTTTTCGGACTCTTTTGCATAGTATACTTGTACATTAAAAAAACACATAAATGCATAATTGCCCGATGGAAAACAATATATTCTATCTTTTTCTCTACTTGGTGTTCTTATACCCCTCAGAAATAAGGTCTCTGTATCTTATAATTTATAGACCAGTTATCACCAGTGCAGGACCAAAAATAAAAGGAAAAAAAAAAAGAAAGAAGAGAAATAGCTAGATTGATCATTTTTGTATCATTTCCAAACAGTCCTCCCAAATGTTGTGCTTTTTTGGTGATATGGAGATGTTTCTACTCACTCTCAGTTCCATTCTAAGTTGGAACTCTAGTTGTTTTTCAATCTAATACCACTCTAGATCCCCAGTCTTTTTCCACTCTCTAGCTATTATTTTTTTCGCCGCTAGACAGCTATGTATTGCCAACGCCAATTCTGATTGGGGCATAAAAGGCCAAGCTATATGCAAGAGAACTGATGCCGGAGTTCTGGGTATGGAAATATTTGCAGCCCTCTTTAAAAAAAAAAATATAAATAATCTAGAACTTTATTCCAAAAGTTTACAAGATTTTTACAGCTCCACCAAGTGTGGAGATATGAACCATAGCATTCTCCACATCGCCAACAAACTTTATTTGCATGCGGAAATATACGAGCTAATATGGCGGGAACATAATACCATCTGTTTATCACTTTATAGTGTGTTTCTATTAGAGATAGATCATGTACCCACTTAATAGATTTCTCAAATGAAATAAACCATTCTACTCAGGGGCGTAACTAGAAACCTCAGGGCCCCGGTGCGAGAATCTCTGT